>PVJS01004296.1:0-69902 GCA_004027185.1 Glis glis
TTCCTAAGTTGAATCAAGAAGATATAGAAAATTTAAATCGACCAATAGCAATCAAAGAGATTGAAGCAGCAATAAGAGCCTACCATCAAATAAAAGCCCAGGTCCAGATGGTTTCCCAGGTGAATTTTATAAAACCTTTATAGAAGAACTAATCCCAATACTCCTCAATCTATTCCGTGAAATAGAAAGAAACAGGACTCTCCCAAATACATTCTATGAAGACAACATCACATCAATACCAAAACCAAATAAAGGCAGCTCAAGAAAAGAAAACTACAGACCTATATCTTTGTTGAACTTAGACAAAACTTCTAAACAAAATACTAGCAATGAGCATTCAAAACCACATCAAGAAAATCATACACCATGACCAACTCAGGTTCATCCCAGGGATGCAAGGCTGCTTCAACATACAAAAAACAATCCATGTAATCCACCACATAAACAGAACTAAAGACAAAAATCACATGATCATTTCAATAGATGCTGCAAAACATTTGAAAAAATCCAGCACCCATTCATGATAAGAACACTGCAGAGAATTGGAATAGAAGGAACATACCTCAACATCATAAAGAAAATATACAATAGGCCCAGAGCCAACATCATGTTGAATGGGGAAAAACTATAAGAGTTCCCCTTAAAAACAGGAACAAGACAAGGATGTCCGCTGTCACCACTCCTTTTCAATATAGTACTAGAGACTCTAGCCAGAGCAATAAGACAAGAGAAGGAAATCAAAGGAGTTCAAATAGGAAAAGAGCAACTGAAACTATCTCTATTTGCAGATCACATGATATTATACTTAGAAGACCCAACAAACTCATCAAAAAGGCTTCTAGAACTGATCAACAAATTCAGCAAAGTGTCTGGACACAAAATCAGTTTTAAAAAATCAGAAGCTTTTCTATATGCCAACCATAAATCCACTGAAAAAGAAATCCAGAAAACATTTCCACTCATGATATCCCCAAAACAATAAAATACTTGAGAATAAACCTAAAAAAAAATGAAATGCGTATGTCACCTGGGTTGCACAGCCCCTTAATTCCTGTCCCAGGATGCTATTACACAGAGGAATTTAGTTAGCCATTTGATGTGATGAGACAGGAGTCGAGGAATTTCCATAATTTCCAATTAGAACAACTAAAGGTAGGATAGCGTGCAGACCAGGAGTAGGACGGAGACTCTCATGTGCAGCCTACACTGCCAAGATGGGAAATCTTTGGTGTAATCGGTCAGAGTTTTGGGTGGGGTTTTCTTTTGTTTGTTTGTTCTGTTTTGTTTTTGTTGGTATTGGGGATGGAACCCCGGGCATTGCACATGGTATGCAGCCGTTCTACCACTGAGCTACATCCCCAGTCAGGAGTTTTAAACAGATTATTTGTAGGAAATAAGGACTTACCATTTAAATATGCCAAATTATGGAGTGAACATTTTGATGCATGAACCCCAGAAAATCCAAATGACTGGATTGGGGCAGAGTGTAACCTGCTTTATTATTCCACAAAGCTTTGAGAATTGATTAATCTGATAAATTAAGAATGGGAACACTAGATTAAGGTAACCTTTTAAAGGTATAATCCTAGAATGATACAGAAAGAAGAAACTTGTAAAATACAATTCTGTGACTCTATCTGGCATTTTTCTGGTGTTTTTATTAGTAGCAATTTGATTTCTTTCATCTTTACCGGTGTCCTTAAATTGAACCCAGCACCTTGAAAATGGTTGGTATTTTCTGAATATGATAATAGTGGAATAATAATTTTTTCAGAAAGCAACTATTTATGATAAAAAATAAAGAATATGAAAACTTTTAGTTGTTTAGCCTAAAACTGTTGTTTTTAAAAGTAACAATAATTCCAGAACTTGAGAAGTTATATCTGTCAAGTGAAACATTAGGTAAAAGTATGTTTTAAGTTTTGAAGTATTCATTAAACGGCTGTCCCAATTAGTGACTGTTGCACACGTGGAGTCCAGCAGCTCCATCTGTCTACTAATGACAGCTGTGAACTGGCACTGGGAAATAGTATTTGAGCTGGAGAATTGCAATCTGGAAGTTTTTCAAGTTAGCTTATATGAGTTAAGAATTACGTGATTGATTTGAAATGTGCCTTTTCCTGGAGACAATGCTTTGAATAATCTCTTAGGGTCTTATAAATCCATACCCTATTTCTCCAAGATATCTAACAGCTCCACAGCACATACAAATACTAAGAATTTTCCCATTTATAAGGAATTCTCAGAACAGCCACAGTTTCCATGAGGAATGGGCTGCCCAAAGATGCCTCTGGTATATAATAACCTTGTAGCACCTCCTGCTAATACCCTATTCCTTTTTTTAGCCACATTTCCTTTTAGGAAAGTCACCAGACTCAGCAGAGTTAATTGGATGCCTTGGCTCAGTACAATGTAATAACCATGTGCAGAGAACAACAGAAAACCATTGTGCTTGCATCCTTAGGGAGATTGTGAGTAAGTGGTCCATCAGAAAACGTGCCCAGTGTCTAAAAAGGATGCTATAAACCTTTAAAGGAGGGAAGGAACTCCCTTCCTTTGAAGTAGGATGCTTATAAAAATGATAGTTTGTATGTCTTTGGGGACTTTTGCCTCCAGACAAATGTTTCACAAACGTGACTGTCCATCAAATTCACCTGTAAAGGATTATAATGATTGTGGCTCTTAAGGATTTCCAAGTCTGACCTCCAAAGATTTTTATTTAGTAATTTTCCAGGTGATTTTGATAATTAGCCAGGCCGGGGAACAACTGCTGGAGATAATTCGAACATTTACAGAAAAAAAAAAAAAAACTTGTTTGAAATTTTAAAAAAACCACCCTGCAAGACTTAACATACTGTGGAAAACAGAGGTAAGAACCAAGTCCTCATAGCTATAGAGCATAACATCAAAAGATACAATTTATGGACTCCCTCTCATTGATTTGAAATCAGTGGCTGTTTGTTTATTTATGGTACTGGGGATTGAACCCAGGGGCATTCTACCTCCAAGCTATACATACCCCCAGCCCTTTTTATGTTTTTGTGTGTGGAAACAGGGTCTTGCTGGTTGCTGAGAGTCTTGCTAGGTTGCTGAGGCTGTCCTCGAACCTTGCAATCCTCTTGCCTCAGCCTCCCACATACTGGGATTACAGGCATATAATCCTATGTCTGGAAAAGTGGTCCTTATTTTAAAATCTGTTTCTACCTTGACTATCTTGTTACTATTAACTTCCTTTTTACAAAAGACCGACACTATAGATGAGTAAATAGTTCTAGCAAGCTCTTCTGTAACATTTTAATAGGCATTTGTGTTACTTACATGGAAGTTAGTTTGGTTGTAGGAAAGTTGGAAAATATTAAAATATATTACTCTTTGTATATAGACCTACCAATGTGACTGTGTATCACCTACAGCATCTCCAACAAGTGCCAATCTATTCCGAGTCTAATTCTAGTTGATAATAAAAATAGAAGCCCATAATTCTCTAGCTCCCACCAACCCAGCACTAATATATAGAAGGAAGGAAGGAAGGAAGGGACAGAAGATCAGAAAAGTGTAGAAAAGGGAAAGAAAAACTCTAAAGGGGAAAGAAAATGACATTCCTAAAGGGTCATTGTACATTATTTTTATGAGGTTCTTTTTGTTGTTAGTGTTGGGGATTTTGTTGTTGTTTTGTTTTAGTACTGGGGATTGAACCAGGGGTGTTCTACCTCCAAACCACGCCCAGCCCTTTTAATTTTTTATTGGAAATGGGGTCTCAGTAAGTTGCTGAGGTTGGGCTGAACCTGTGACCCTCCCGTCTCACCTCCCAAGTACTGGAATGACAGGTGTGTGCCGCCATGCCCAGAGAACATTATGGACTGTTAAAACAGAAGTAAAGCCTGCATATACCCAGAAAATGTGAGTGTCCATTATGCACTAATGTTAGTATCTCTAAATGTCAATGCTATCGAGTGAAGTCCTTCCATCCCACAGAACATACCGTGTTCTTCTTGGTGTGCACAGGTAGGGAGAAGGAGCATTCCCCAATGGGTAGGTGTTGATGTACCGACCACTTAATATTTTAACACTGATCTTTGACCCAACGCAGCTGGGCTTCTCAGAAGACAGCTTTAGGAAGCAGATATTGTGCTCTTTAAAACTACTTCCAGGAGACTGGAGGATCCAGGTTCGCGGCCAGCCTCAGCTCGCTCTCTCTCTCTCTCTCTCTCTCTCTCCTTAGTGAGGCCCTCCGCAACTTCATGAGACCCGGTTTCAAAATAAAGTATAAAAAAAATAGGGCCAGGGGCGTAGCGCGGAGGTAGAACGCCCCTGCGTTCAATCCCCAGTACCGCAAAAAAAAAAAAAAAAAAAACTACTTCCAAGGGATCGTGGCAAGATAAAGTTCATCTTGTTTTTTTTTTTAAACAGTGACCTTTGAAGTAAGTGTGTATATGTGCACAAGTAATTGAAAGGCACAGTTAGAGTATAGCCTTTTTAGTTAGCCTTACACGAGGGACTATGGTAAAGGATTTTTTTAAATTCCCTATTCTTCATGAATTGATAATTTTGTGAACTATACAAATTTCTAAAAAAAAAATACACTCATGAAACACAAACCCAAATTATCATTTGATTCAGCAGACATAAAATGAGTCAGACTGCTATAAAAATTTCTAACCATCTCGTCCCAATTTCTATCCCTGAGAAGCACAAATTTAGCTCACTATGTTCCCCAGAATGCTTACTGGTACCAGTGATGAGGACTTAACACATTCAACTCTTTTGAACACAATAATGAGGGGGTTTTAAAACCTGGAATTTTATTAAGTCTCTCCCATTCACTGTTAGAATGTTTGTCCTTTTCTGGTGCTCTTTATTGTCTGAAGGTCACTTCCTGTCTTTGTTAGCGTAATCGTTAAGATGTCTTCAATGAAATACCCCTCCATTGAGTTCTGTGGACACCTATCTTCCTAGCAAAATGCTAGTAGTCCTGTCTGTGTACATCTACACTAACATCATGAAAAGAAACAATAAAAAGGAACAAGATAACCAGGTGGAAAATTTCATTTTTTTAAGAAATAGCTTTTTATCGGTGCATTGTAATCATACATCTTGATGCAGTTGAGGGTGACAGAGGCGTACATGCACACAGCACTCGTTGAGCCTCCCCCAGTTCCCGCCCTATTCCCTTCCCCTCCCCTCCTTCCTGTGCTCAACACAGTGATTGACTTTGATAAGTCTGTGTGTGTGCATCATGTCCATTGAGATGTTTCCCTCTTCAAGTCTTCCTCCCCACTCCCATCTCCCTCAGTTAGGTCGCCTTCTTCACTCATCTAAGGTTTCTCCTCCTTTGTCTGGAGTCCCTCCTGTGTCCCAATTTCTCCCTAGCTTCCGCATATGAGGGAGAGCATCTGACTTTTCACTTTTTTGTGACTGACTAATATCACTTAGCATAATGTTCTCCAGTTCCATCCATTTCCCTGCAAATGACATAATTTTGTTCTTCTTTATGGCTGAGTAAAATTCCATTGTGTACATATCCCATAGTTTTGTAATCCATTCATCTGTTGATGGACATCTCAGCTGTTTCCGTAGTTTGGCAATTGTGAACTATGCAGCTATAAACATAGATGTGCATCTGGTAATTTGGTTTCCCTTCTTTTGGGTACATACCCAGGAGTGGTATAGCAGGGTCATGTGGTAGATTCATTCCCACTCTTTTGAGGATCCTGCACATTGCTTTCCAAAGTTGTTGCACTAATTTGCAATCCCACCAACAATGTATCAGAGTTAAAAATTCATTTTTAGGCCGGGTGTGGTGGTGCACGCTTGTAATCCCGGTACTTGGGAGGTGGAAACCGGAGGATCTGGGTTTGCGGCCAGCCTCAGCTACTTAGTGAGGCCCTCTGCAACTTCGTGAGACCCTGTTTCAAAATGAAGAATAAAAAATAAGGCTGGGGTGGAGCTTGGAGGTAGAAAGCCCCTGGGTTCAATCCCCAGTACCGCAAAAAAAAAAAATCCTTTTTTAAAATAAGAGATAGTCCTCATTTTGCTAGGAGCCAAGTCAGTCCAAGAGCCGCTTCTTCTGCACCTATAGACTCAGTGTCTTTGTGTTCTGTTCTTCTATTTGCTAACATAATCGACCCTCCTTTGGGAAGCAGGTGTTATTTCATGGTTAAGATTCAAGGTGAAAAATACCTTTCACATCCCCAGCTACACAGCTTAAGCACATTGCCGTGCACAAGGTTGGAACTTCAGGGAGTGAGTATTATAGTTTAATATCGTCATGTCAGTATCAGAAAGCTACAACTCAATTCAGATGAAGGAGAGAATTAGAAAGGAAGGAGATGCAACTCTGACAGGGCATATACTGCAAGTATTTGAAAGATGATTACAAGGAATAATCTTGAACTTGAGATATATATATAAATAATAGATACATATATATGTATATATAAAACAAAGTTTAAAAGATAAATCCAAGTCATTTCCTCCCTGTATGGCTTTATGTATTTGTGTGTTCCCTACCCAGTGAGATTTTTCCAGACTCTTATTTTTAAAGCATTTTATTCCTGCAGTAGCCTGTTAAAATCCATCAGTATTTAGTACAGGGCACATTTCTGGGAAAAAAAAAAAAAACATTTTCCTTTCTTCCATCTGTTAGCATAGCCAGCCCTTTCAGGCAAACCATTCCTGAAGTGTGCAAATCCCTGACCAAACTCACAGCAACTGAGCCACTGCTGAGCTGGGCTCTCTCAGGACAGCACTCACTCACATGGGAGTTGCTTTGCTAGTCTGTGGAAGGACGGAGTGATTACAGTAGGAAGTGTCCCAGGGAGTAATTCAACGGGAACTTGGCCTGGCCCCCTCCCCTGCTGCCAATCAGTTCCTGGACTCTATCCGTGCAGTGCGCGCTCTGGATCCCTGACTTCACTACAGCCGACAGAGTTTACAGCCACTCTACAGATACACTTGGCAGCTGAGAGCCCAGCGCCACCGCCACGCTGTGTCATCTGCACAGCCAGCAGACACTGTGCCTCTCTGGCTGGGCACACATTTCCTTTCATTTGGTGAGCACTTTCTTTTTATTTTCTTTTAATGTTGCAAAGAGGATGATGGATTGGAGAGAAGGGAACTGTGGAGGGGCTCCCTCTGCCCAGTCTTGACCCCAGAGGTGACAGTGTATGAAGATGTGATACTTTACATGAACTATTATTGGGTCCTAACATGTGTGACCGAATCATGATACCCTTCACACTCCCATCCTGGCCCTCCCTTGGCCCATTGCTTACGCTCCTGTGTTATACGGGGTGTTTTCTACGTGTTTATTTTTCCTGCAGTGCTGGACAAACTTTATATTTGCTCTTTGCTTCTACATATAAATCTATGGGAAAATAATCTTGCTAATTTAAAAAAAGACCTATCTAGTGTCTATCCAAATGATATAATTGAATCATGACCTTTCCATTCTACGAGTGTTTCTATATTTCCAACTGTTGGAAACAGCAATAGCAACGAGAAAAGAAAGGCCTAAGAAACAAGCAAAGAAAGCCACTCACCTTTAATACCTTGATTTCCCTCAGCCACTCATTGACATGCCTGACTCTAGCCACCTGTCTTCCTCCTATTTTCTAATATGCTCCTTCTCTCTTCCAAGGTGCTAATAATGTATTTTAACTTTGATCTCCCTAACTCAACTCGCAAAGGATAGAAATCCAAGTCACTCCATGCAGTGTTTGTTGCTCATGGTTTGTGTGTGTGTGTGTGTGTGTGTGTGTGTGTGCGCGCGCACGCGCACGCTGAGGTTGAACCCAGGGGCATTCTACCTCCAACTACACCTCCAGCCCTATTTCATTTTTTACTTTGAAACAGGGCCTCGCTAAGTTGCTGAGGGCTTCACTAAGTTGTTGAGGCTGGCCTTGAACCTACAATCTTCCCTGTACCACCACGCATGGCTTCTCATGGTTATTCTGATCCTAGTGTCTCAGCCATTGGTATGTGTTGGATTGCTTTGGGAGGCTACCCTTCAGCTGCCTAACTGAAGAATATGTGCAGA
This sequence comes from Glis glis, assembly GCA_004027185.1. Lineage (NCBI taxonomy): Eukaryota > Metazoa > Chordata > Mammalia > Rodentia > Gliridae > Glis > Glis glis. The sequence goes on from PVJS01004296.1 coordinate 8,039, forward strand.
CTCTTTTTTTTTTTGGTACTGGGGATTGAACCAAGCACATTTTACCTCCGAGCTCCAACCCCAGCCCTATCTTTTATTCTTTATTTTAAAACAGGGTCTCACTAGGTTGCGGAGGGCCTCACTAAGTAGCTGAGGCTGGCCGTGAACCCAGATCCTCCTGTCTCAGCCTCCCAAGTACTGGGATTACAAGCATGCGCCACCGTGCCCGGCTTGCAGACTCTCTTGAACTCACATTTCTGCTGCATCTCTGTACACCTGCTCAGCCCTTGACATAGTACTATTCGTGCTGTGACATGTCTGGTCTTGCTTCTTCATCTTGCTCCTATAAAGGTCCTGTTCTATACATAGAAAAGGAGCTAAAAGAAGCCCAGTTACACCCGGGGAAGCATCCTGCTGTTTGGGCATAAATTAGGACTCCTTCAACAGACATCCAACGCCAAGATGATAATACACTTCCCAGAGAGAGAACCTTCTTAAAGCAATTTAGTTGGAATGGCAAAATAGTCTTGATTAAAACAGGCCCAAATGAATCACATTAGACAGCACCTTTAGACTTGGCCTTTTCAAGTAAAGTATTTGCACATTGTATGGGAAAGTGATATTTTATGTTCTCAAAGAAAGCACATCACTTTCTTCCTCTTCAGCATAAAAAGATAAGACATATATTGTGTCTAGCATATAATAACATCATTCTTGAAAAAGTATTTCAAAGATAAAGTCTAGATACTTGTATTTATGCATATTATGAATATGATAAGCATGACAAATACATAATGAAATTATTTGAAGAAATGTTAGTACAATAATTAATATTTATTCAGTATTTCCCCTGTCTTTAGCCCTAAATCCTTTGCCTGCGTTAAATAATTATTATTCTCAATCGAGGACGCTGGGACAAAGAAATGTTCAGTGATTCATCCAAAGTGATATAATTAATGAACAAAAGTCCTCCAGGGCAAGATGTCTTATTTTTATTTTGTTTTGTTTTTTCATTGAATCTAGGTGTGGCAAACACCATGATGTTGTGCTAGACTTGCTTTTTAATCCAAGGGCTCAGTTTCAGAGCCCACTCTCCTCTCCTCTCGGACACATTCGTGTAAAATCCTGAAGACTGACATAGAAACCCTGTTCTGAAACTTGCAAATGGTACCTCCTTAAGCCCTGGGTACCTCCTGCTTCTCTTCTCTGAAAGAGAAAAGATAGCAGTAACAGTGCCTGTCTCCAGATACTGCTTTGTGAGTTAAGCAAGAAAATGAACGAAAGCTTCCCAAGTACTGTGTTCCACTCAGTTGAGCTTAATAAGTTACATACTTTGCCTACTTTTATATCAAAAAAATCCTCTGGGGAAAAAAACTGAAAAGTAGCAGAAAAGAGGCTTTAAATCACTCCTCCCCAAACCTTCTTCAGTTCCAAAAAGTGAGCACAGTAACTTGCTGGAAGATCAACCATAAATAGAGTTCTCCCAGCAAGCCAACCCAGTGCCGTGCTCCCTGGAGCACTGTCTCCGGACGCCACGCCCTCTGCTAACCTGGAGCTGGAGTTCTGCCTGAGGTAAAGCTGTCAGTAGACTGTGTGCTTCTGGTGGAAACTTGGACTCTGTATACTCAAAGGGAAAAATAATGGCAATGTTTATAGAGGAGGAATGAACCTACACAAAGGGAGAAAAGAAAATTCTTTGCATAGTTTAATGATAGCATATTGGGCAGAGTGATTTTTCATTCTTTTTTTTTAATTAAATCACTTCTGATAGTGATGGTACAGACAGTAATGAGAACATCCTTGGCTCTGACACTCTGGCAGGCCTAATGTATCCCTTGTTGATGTATGTCACCTTTATCATCAAAAACAGGTAGATGCTCATCATACATCATGTTCCTCATGCATCCCTCAAAGAGCCCATTCCCATCCTTGCAAATGTCCTAACATTCTATAAGAAGATTATTTCATGAGAAATAACTTTGTCCTTTAGCAAAATGTAGCACTGTAATTTAACTTATGTCAATTAGCTCCACTCTACAAAAGTAGACAGCTGTGAGTGGACAGTTTATAAACAATAAGAATAGAACAAGATTAAATATAATTTTATGCAAATCAAAGCTACCCTGAGATATCACCTAACCCAAATTAGAATGGCAACCATTAAAAATACAAACAACGCTGGGCATGGTGGCGCACACTTGTAATCCCAGTACTTGAGAGGCTGAGACAGGAGGATCTGGGTTCGCAGCCAGCCTCAGCTACTTAGTGAGGCCCTCCGCAACTTAGTGAGACTCTGTTTCAAAATAAAGAATAAAAAATAGGGCTGGGGGTGTAGCCTGAAGGTAGAATGCCCCTGGGTTCAATCCCCAGTACCGCAAAAAAAAAAAAAAATACAAACAACAACAAATGCTGGTGAGGATGTGGAGAACTAGGAACCCTGATACAGTATTCATGAGATTAAAAATTAGAGCAACAACTTTGGAAAAGTGTGGAGGGTCCTCAGAAGAATGGGAATGAACCTAACATATGACCCAGTTATACTACTCCTGGGTCTCAACCCAAAAGAATTTAAACTAGACTACCATAGTATTGCATGCATATCTATGTTTATAGCTGCACAATTCACAATTGCCAAACTATGGAACCAGCTGAGATGTTCATCAACAGATGAATGAATTACAAAACTATGGGATATGCACACAATGGAATTTTACTCTGCCATAAAGAAGAACAAAATTATGTCCGTTGCAGGGAAATGGATGGAACTGGAGAACATTATGCTGAGTGAGATTAGTTAGTCATGAAAAGTGAAAAGTTGGGTGTTCTCCTTCATATGTGGAAGCTAGGGAGAAACTGGGACACAGGAGGGACTCCAGACAGAGGAGAAACCTTAGTGGAGTGAGGGAGGGGGCCTAACCAAGGGAGGTGGGAGGGGGGAGGAAGACTTGAAGAGGGAAACCCCTCTTCAATGGACATGATGCACATACACAAACTTATCAAAGCCAATCACTATGAAGAATACAGGAAGGTGGGGAAGGAGAGGGAGTGGGGTGGGAACTGGGGGAGGCCCAAGGAGTACTGTGTGCATGCATGCCTCTGTCACCCTGAACTGCATCAAGATGTATGATTAAAATACACCAAAAAAATAAAAATAAATAAATAAATACATAGACGCATACATTCATTCTTAATAATCCTCCTATTGATCACTTTTCCTAAAATGTTTTCTACTGATTCCTAAAAGAGAAATACACCCTAAAGTAATGATGTCTAAACGGATTGAGAAGCATAAAGAATGACAAAACCTCTGGGTTATTGTATATAAGAATTTGAGATAAAAAAGCAGTCAAAAAGTACAAGCATCCATCCTTCATAACAAGAACGTTTAAAAATGCAGTTAAGTTAAAACAGCCTCTAAAGGATTCAAAAAGAAAACAGAGGGTTGTTCCAATGTATGTCCCTTATCTATGCTTCTATAACTATGTCTTCCTGGTGAGTCAGCTCTAGGTATTTTTCTAATGCCTTTTGTAATTTTTTTTCTAATGCTGATACCCACCGGCCCCTTTTCCCCTTCTGTGGGGAGACCTTCTGTCTTCAAAGAGAAGTGTGCGTGTGCGTGTCTGGGTGATGAAAGGGAGTGAAGGGGCCAGGTGGACCCTGCCCTAGGGACACCTCGAAAAGCAGCCAGTGCATAGGTGGGAGAGAGCTCCCCAGCCTCAGGAGCTTAATACTCACTATCTCAAAATGTTCTGACATTGAAAAACACATGAAATAATTTTAAACTGTGTAATCATATTAATAAAACATTTATCTTTATAACAGTTATCTCTACTTAACAGAAATGGCCCCGTAGTTTCAAATACTAGACACAATGGGTGCCTACTGTAGTTAGCAGATAGAATAAGTGTACTGCGTACAGAAAGAACACTTTAAGACACATACATAAGGCATTTTTAAATGAGTAATTAAGAGGTGCAGTTTGGCCCTGTAGGAACATTCAGGCACAGCACTGAGGATCCAAGAAGGACCAGCCTTTTAACTCATTAGGCAGCTCCTAGGATTAGATACGGCCTTCCACATGAAACCCAAACCCTTCCCACAACATTCTTGGTTTCAGATATCGCTGGAAAGCACCCCACTGCAGGAAGGGTCACCGAGAGGTTGCCTGAGGTTCACAGACCTTTAAGCAAACTCAAGATGAATTTTTTCCAAGAACAAATGCCAAGTTTTTAGCCAGCCCTAGTTAAGTTTCATGTGAACTTTACTGGCATGCCAAACCTAGACCAATTAATAATTTTGAGGAAATACTGGTAAAACTTAGGGTTTCAACTGAAGTCCTGCTATTCTTCATGAAGGCTCAAGTTATAAACATCCTACAGAAGGTATAAAGTGTATTATAGTCACCAGACAACTCCAATACAAAGTTGCCATTTTTTTTATTTTTATGCCTAATTGGAAATGTCTTTGTCAACATTTTTAAGAGCTCACTAAAAGTTGTCTTCCAAAAAATATGTGTTGGCATATAAACCAATTAAATGTAATGCTTTTTCATTCACTCTTCAAAAATGTATCTCTTAACATAATGTTCTCCAGGTCCTTCCATTTTCTTGTGAGATCAACCACTCACAAAAAGAGAGAGACCATATGTTTTCTCCAATATGCACAATCTAGGGAGTAGTGGGGATGCAAAAGGGACTCCAGACAATAGTGGAGAAGCGGCAGTGGAGCCAGGGAAGTGGTCTAAGGGAAGGGGAAGGGGAAGAATGAAGTTCATCAGTGGAATCACTACCATCGACCATGTGTACACATGAGAACATACCCATGCCAATCTCAGTACTCTGTATTGGGGGGTAGGGGAGATGGGGGACACCAAGTGCTGTGTGCATGTATGTTACTGTCAAATTGATGTTCATTGTGATGTGAGACTATAATGCACCAATAAAATCACATTAAAAAATTCTCTCTTCCTTGTATAAAATTCACAGAGCCTCTGCACTGAGGGAAAGAGGTGTCCTGGGTTTCAGGGAGCTTCAAGTCGCTCCACAAATCGAGACACGTGTTCAGGATACAATTCCCTAGGCAGGCAGAGGGGCTGGCCATGGGGGTCCCTTCCCTCTTCCTTCAAAATGGTAGATTTCTGCTTGCGGTATCAATTGTCAATTCTTACAAGTCAGTTGAAATTTATAGGGATGAAAATGCATACTGGTGTATCCTTATAAGAGATTACAGCTAGCTTTTTAAATACATACATACATATATACATATTAAATATATTATTAAATACATACATACATATTAAGTACATACATATTAAATATATGTATGTATGTATGTATAACAGTGAAGAATGACTTTTTAAACCAAATTGTTTCCAAGATGGTACTTAGATAGCCAGTCTATTTCATAAATATTTCTAAGCAAAATGTGGTATGTAACAATTACCAAGTACTCCTATCCATTCTGTTTTTAGTTTAGAAGAAAAATTAGCAGGCTATAATAAAAAGAACATTAAGACGAAAACTTTTCACAGCCCATCATCAGAACCCAATTCCTTGGATCATTTCTGGCTTCTCTTTTCCTTGGACATTTACATATTTGTCATGTATTTTAGTAGGCATAATCGTTAAGTCCTTGCAATTTTGTGTGAATGCAGGCTGTTTTCTTCCATTTAAAAAATATTTTAGTTCCTAAGTATTGTTCTCAAACTGATTAGACAGAGAGATAGATAGATGGATGGATAGATAGCTCTTTTCACTCACCACAAGTGTAATGGTTATTTAGACCAGTTTAAATTGGATTCACTTTGATTTATATTTAGAGCCACACAAATGACAGATTAAAATGTAGTATGGTGTATTAGAACCCAGCAGCCTCTGAAAGCCAAGCGTTCTATGGAAGCTATTTTTAGAGATGAGAACACAGAGGATCCTCCGCCGGTATGAAGCGAGGTCATCTGACACCTGGTGTAAGACGCTGTTCACCACATCACGCACCCTGTGCTTATTTTTTTTTTTTTTTTTTTTTTTTTACCAGCAACAACATGCAAAGGGCAGGAATCCCATCGCACATGACTCTGGGTGGTTAACCCTAACGTGAACGCGCTTATGATTTTTATGTGCATATGGATACAGTTATACACAGATATGTTTCTGTTGGTAAATATGCATTTGTATGTTTATATAAATTATTATTTCATATGAATCCCTATTTTCACCCTTTTGCATTTCTAGGAAAAACAAAAAAAATCTTCTCTCTGGTAAAATAAATGCTCTAAAGTTAGAGCCAGTCTCTAATGAACAACTCTTAAACTTTAATTGTGAGACCCATATTTCTACTGGTGGTACTAACAGTGGAGACCAAATATAGTAATTTATACGATTTTTCAATATAGATAATCTGAATCTTGGTCTGTCATGTTGTCCTAGTTTAACATTTTTTGTAAAGTACTCTAATATTTTAGTGTCCTCTTTATGATTTCTGACTCAGCATATATATAGAGAAAAGTCTGTCTTAAAATTATAAAAATATACTTCAAGGACTTTATCTTTGTGTCTTTCAATTTCTACCATATACATTTAGTCATCCTTAATTTATTTCTGTAAATGTAGAAATAAGACTAAATGCCCAGGACTATCAATGAATGCCAATCACCTCCCATCAGTCTCATCAATGACAGCCCCATATATGTGAGGAGAGTTTATAGGTGTATAAATATACTTTATGAGAACAAACTTGAAAACATGTACTAAGCTATTTTATCTGACTGAAAGTTGACCAAGTATTGAGTTGTCGGAAATCAATATTTTTTTGTAAACCAGTGTACTCTGCTGACAGGTCTGAAAGGTTTTGATACTAAAGACCAACATAATTTGTATTTGAATGTATTCATCACATAAAATTTATTTTCTTGCACTTATTTTAATAAAATGATGAGTTATGTTATTTGCAAAGAGTTTTTTATATAATTTGTATTCTATTGGCAGCCGTGTCAAATTAGACATTTATTATTTTGTTAGTTTTTGAACAAGTTAAATGAATTATATTTGTTTTAAAGTTACTTTTGTTTCACTGATCAAATACTCTCTAACCTCCAAACTAGTGTCCTCACAACTGGCACAATTTGAAACCCTTCATAATAGACACAGCTGCCTTTTGCTATAAGGTCAAAGGTCAAGGGATTGTAGTGTTTCCGTGGGGGCTTATCAAGGTACATTTCACTTGACCAGGGTTCACTAGACTAACAGAATTCACAGAATGAGTATATGGAAAAAGGGATTTATCAGATGAGCTTACAGTTCGAAGCAATGTAGTCCCAAGTTCTGACTACACGTGGAGAGTCAGAGGAACCAGTAGCTGGTCGAGCAGTCTAAGAGCTGGAGTCTTAGGATTGGAGCAACCACTAATTCAGTCCCAGTCCAAGATGTGAAGATCAGGAAGCTCTTCGGAGAAACGATGGTGAAGTTTCAGTTCGAAGGGCTGGAGGCCGAAGATCTCAGACGAGAGCAGAAGATCAAGAAGCTCTTCAGAGAAACGGTGAAGTTCCAGTTCTATGAGCTGGAAGCCAATGATCTCAGGCGAGAGCAGATGTGTTTTCTTCAGAAGGAGTCTCGCATCCCTCTATGTGGCTTTCTCCTTCTTTTATCTAAGTCCTGCACCTATCAGAACCCTGCTGCCTATATTTAGGGCAGGACTTTCTGTTTAATCTGCTGTTACATAAACCAATTGTCTCATTGACACACCCAAAGTCACATGGTCTTGGGTGTGTCATGATCCGGTCAAGTTGACAAATTAGATTAACTATTACAAGATCTAAGGGTGGTACTGAGTCAAAGAACAAGTAACATCCTAGAAATCTGGAATGGTCCCCATTGGAGCAACCAACATCAGCATTTACTGGTAAGACTGTGTTCTACTCAGCAATAAGGAAGAACAAAATTATGTTATTTGCAGGAAAATGGATGGACCTGGAGAACATTATGTTAAGTGAGATTAGCCAGTCACAGAAAGTGAAGGGTCATATGTTTTCTCTCATATGTGGAAGCTAGGGAGTAATCGGGATACAAGAGGGACTTTAGATAATGGAAGAGAAATCCCAGTGGAGGGAGAGAGGTGGTCTGGTACAGGACGGGGGGAGAATGAATGAAGGAAACACGTCCATTGACATTATGTACATATGTTAGAATACCAGTTCCAATCTCAATGCCATGGATGTGGAAGGGGGGAAGTGGGGGAGTGGGGAGGGAGCCGGGGGAAAGCCCACCAATAGCTGTGTGCATGTATGTCACTATCACTCTGAATTACATTATGATGTGAAACTATAATGCATCAATAAATGTACAAAAATATTTTTAAAAAGATTGTGTTCAGCTACAATTCAACTGGAACTGTGAGAAATGGCAACGTACAAAATAAAAGACTTATATCTCAATGTCATTGTAAGTCCAAAGAAGTGTCAGCCACTGAGAGATACCATCAAGAATCACTTCCCTTTTAATCTTTCCACCTGCCCATCCTTTGCAGGTGACCCTGTTCCTCAAGGTTGCAAGATGGCAGCAAGTCCCCTGCATATTGCACTCAAATTCCAGGTCCTAAGGCTACATGATACGGAGACAGAGCTAGCATGAATCTCAGATGAACAAAACTATCCCAGACCTCTGCCTGCACATTTCACTTGCTAACCCTGTGCTGCATGCAAGAGAGAATGAGGGGTTTTCAACAGGACACACTGCCACCGTGAAAAAAAATGTGATTATATAAAAGGAAAAAATAATGGATAAATTGTCAAGAAAATAGCATTATCTGCTTCCTGATTACAATATAAGAAATAAAAATGTTTTTCCAAAATACTCCAGCATGCCCATGCTAAATCATTCCCTGTTAGTTAGTACATAAAAAGCTATTAGATAGAGACCTTGTTTGGGCTTTTTACTTTTTAATATTACCACTGTTTTGATTTATATTTAACATTCTTTTGCTATAGACTTATGACTTTTAAAGAAAATTAGAAAATACAAAGAAAGAAGAAGAAACTAAAAACATCTAAATACCCACTTATCATATTGTTAACAGTTATTTGCCAGATATTTAAATGAGCAGATGTAGGAATAAAAATATATGCCTATATCATCCAAAATTCTGTCACTCATTGGAAATCTAGGGATATACATGAAGAGGAAACCCTATATTATTAAGTAGGTAAGGATAATATTTCTGATGCATTTAATTACTTAAACAGTCTTATTTGAGTATAAAAACAGCCCCAACTAAGGACATAATAATCCAATGAATAAAACAAAGTAAATGTCAGGTAGCTTTCAATATTATCTATTTGTACATATGTATCTTCCTAAAAATAAATAGCTTTATGTTTTCAATAATATAAATAGTACATAACTGGTACAACTTACTAACATTTTATACTGAGTAAAAACCAGGAATAAGGAAGGTACAAAGAAAAGTTAAAGGTCATCAACAATTCCATCACTCAACAGCAATCACAGACTCAGATAGCAGAGGCAATTTTTCGAAAGTTAGCAGTTGGTTTTCAGAAGCGACAAAGCTTAAAAATTACAATAAAAAGTTAACACATCGTATAACCCTGATTTACCTTTTTAATTAAAACCAAGAAATACTTTGAAAAAGTCTTTCCTTTCTTCCTCAAATCTAGAAACATTTCTTCTATCAGTCTACTTTCCTCATTGGACCCTTAAGAAATTCTTTGATAGTGGCAAACTTCTCCGATCATCTTTCATACTGTTCTGGGAGATAACAGGCCTGTCCGTAAAGCATTTGAGAGTAATGCAATCATTCTTCCTTGCTAGGTGAACATCACATTTCACTGCCTGTCATTACTGTCATCCTTAGCTCTCTGACAAGAGCGCCGACCCTGCAATTCCCGTCCACGTGGGACTACCAAAGATAGTGTCACAAGATGGTCCAGATCCAACTGAGATTCTCTTCTTCGGAATCACAGTATTAATGACCTGTCATACTGTAAGGCGTCTCTACTGCTTATTGCTTCCAGATATATGTATACTTCTGTATTTTACTAAGTAATCCATCAGCCCCCCCAAAATCCTCCATTATTTCTTGGGACAGTTATCCAAGATGCATATTTAGAGTTTTGAGGTATTGGAGATATTAGCAGAAGTAGATACTTATTCTTGCTCCTCCATTTTCCTCCTTCCAATAACAACAACAGAAAAAAGTAATAATGAAGTACTGGGGTCCTTCATTAATCAGAAAAGTGAACCAGATTTTCCTCTTGAAACATCGTGGTATAATTAAACCTCTAAGGATTCAGAGATATATCAGCCTAGGGACAGGAGAGATGTTGAGATAAGGCTATCTTTGGTTTACAGACTGCATGAAAGTGTCTTGAAAATATATAGCTCTTACAATAAAGGAAGGAAAAGAAGCAGAATTGATCAAAAGCAGAGGTTTCTTGCAGCATTTTTCCACAGGGCTGTGTTGGAAGATAAGTGAGCGTAGATTCAATTTCAATTTTCTAAATATATTTGAAGTAGGACTAGAACCCAAAGCTGATCAAAGGACATTTTTGCATCTACCATATCTCCCCTTTGAAAGCCTTCTCCCTCCTCATCAATATCAAATCCTTCATGGAAACACGGCTGCCTTTTATTTATTTCTTCATTTTTATTTACTTATTTATTTGCCTGTGTATTTATGGTTTAGCTTTATTGCTGCATTTGCTTATCAATCATTTGTCTCTACGTTTAACATTCCAGCAAATTCTTTGCATTTATGCACATATATGTGTGTGATTGAGGTGCATATTTGAATCGTTTTTGATCAGCTGCTTATAGTATTATTTAATTTCATTTATTTCTAAAAATACTTGGTTTTCTTACTGAACCACCACCTAAGTCCTCAGAACAATGGTCTCTGATTTCTCCTGTGTACTTCACCAACATATTAAAAAAAATTTTTTTTGGTACTAGGGATTGAACCTAGAGGCATTCTATCTCCAAGCTACTCCCCCAGCCCTATTTTATTTTTATTTTGAAACACAGTCTTGCTAGGTTGCTGAGAGTCTCACTACTTGTTGATGTCCTGGAACCTGTGATCCTCCTGTCTCAGCCCCCCAGGTACTGGGATTACAGGCATGTACCACCATGCCCAGCTCATAAAAAAAAACTTACAGTGACCATAATCTATGAATCAAAATTCAGGAGATGAGGTTTGAAAAGCTTTTTAGTTATGGGACTCTGATATGCTGTGAACTTTAGGATAATAAAATCGTTAAGAGTATAATATATGGCTAAAAATCAAGTATTCCTCAGTTCATATCCCTTATTCCTACTTTATTTATTTCGTAGTTTTTAAGTCTGTTTTATTATGATAAAATGTGTTAACAACTTTTTTATAGGATTTTGGTAAACCAAATGTGTTTCTATGCCTACAGTAATTATTAAAGTGACAATGAAAAATGCAAAATGATTATTATAATTATCCCTATTACTTAAAAATGGTCATTTTCTAAAACATACTTTTTTGGGGGGGAGAATTTAAACAGAAAGCTCATGTATCTTAGCAGTTCACAGTTTCCTCCTCACCTGAAAAGTCAACTGAGGGGACCCTCAAAAAATAAAAGCTGCCCTGAAGAATAAAACTATGACTATTTGTCCATCATTTTGCTAGGGCAGCCATAACAAAATGCCTCAGACTGGGTTGTCTTTTTTTTGTGTGTGTGTGCGGTACCAGGGATTGAACCCAGAGGTGTTCTACCTCCGCGCTACACCCCCGGCCCTATTTTTTATACTTTATTTTGAAACCGGGTCTCACGAAGTTGCAGAGGGCCTCACTAAGGAGAGAGAGAGAGAGAGAGAGAGAGAGCTGAGGCTGGCCGCGAACCCGGATCCTCCGGTCTCCGCCTCCCAAAGTACTGGGATTACAAGAGTTCGCCACCACGCCCGGCCTTTTGAGTTGTCTTAAAGAACAGAAATTGTGTCCTTCTCAGACGTGGAGGCTGAAAGTGCAAGCCCCAGGTCCAGCAGGCTTGTCCTCCGAGGCCTCCCTCTTGTCTTGCGGATGACGGTCCTCCTGCTCCTCCTTCCCCTGGTCCTCCCTGTGTGCAGGAGCAGCCCTGCTGAGAACATCAGCTACGTTGTTGTATTAGGTCTCCACCCTAATAGCTGCATTTTTACTTAATCCCCTCTTTCTAGATCTTTCCCCCACATGAGGTTACATTCTGGGGTGCTGGGAAGGGGGACTTCAACTTGTACATTTGGTTGCGAGAAAGACAGTTCAGCTCATAACAATTTATCCAAGTAATTTTCCAACTTAAATTTCACTGAAGCCATTTCATTTTACCTGGGAAAATATTTGACCTACGCCGATATTAATTATCATAATCGCTCTGCAGAGGCGTACTCTGTGCTGGGCCCAGCGCAGTGATTTACAGGTACATTTTCCAATAGGCCTCATTCATCATTGGTATCACCTTGGCCAGGTTTGGGCAAGAGAGAACTAGGCTCATGAATCCACCATTTAATATCTGTGCACCCTGGGACAAAATATACAACTCGAAACTAGAGAAGCCAAATAGTTGTCCCTGGGTATACAGATGTTATGTGGCAGAGTTGAGTATGGATCTAGTTCTCTGTGGCCCCAGTCTACCTAAGGTCCCTCTCCACTGAGACCCTCAGATACCCAGCACTGACACTTGTTGGCGCTTAAGCTTTCTTCTTCATCGTTTGCGCCCTGCTTAAAGTCAATCCACTCATTGACAACATCATCTCATTTAGATTCTAAATCCTTTGTCGTTTATCATCCAGAGTTGAAGCATCAGGTAAAACTTCTCAGAAGTGATTTTGTGGAAGTAAAATAATTTTTACCCCAGTACTGGAGATTGAACCCGCGACTTGCAGATGCTTAGCAAATGTTCTACCACTGAGCTACCCCACCTCCGGCCCTGTAAAATCTTCTTACATAAGAAAATATTCCTGTATTATAAAAATATTTATCACTTCATAACAAAAAATATGTTTACATTATTTCATTTGATCCCCAGAAAATTCTCTTGATCATAGCTTATATTTCTCCATTCTTGACAAAACATAAACAAAACACTTGGAATCAGAGGATACGTGACTTCCACAGCTTCACATCTTATCAGAACTAGACATGGTTTTTAATCCCCATCTGCATATCCTCTGCGAAGAACACCGTAGTGATGGGTTCTCCTTTACAGATTGGGACCCATCAATCTTTGATGAGAAAGACGTTGAGCAGACAAGAAGATTGATGTGGAGTGGGGGATCACTGTTCTTGAAGCAAGAGCAGAGTTATTAATCCAGTGCTACCTGGCAAAGAGAATGAGAAATGCAGACAACAGCAACATTTCATCAACTCGAGAGGAATTTAGAAAAATGGGACTTCCAAGACATTTATCCCCGGGAAAGAAACCAGTATACCAAATCCTCTTGTGAATGAGTAACATCAGCCAGTCCTAGTCCTGGCCAAGTGTTTATTGGCTGGGCTCCTCCTTAGTCCTGGTTTATGGATCTAATCATCACGCATGTAGGTCGGACCTGAAATGTAGACAGGTGCTCGCCACTAACTGAAAAATGTACCATGCTAACTGCGTTGGCCCTGTGCCTGCTGGTTAAACGTCAGGGATGTGGTGACCAATAACATAGAAGGAAATATCCCTGTTTAAAAATATATGTTCCAAGCTAGAGAGAAAAAAAGATAGAAAAGGGACCTCATGAAAATTATGAGACAGACCAGTAGAGTAATGGAAGGGAATCAGGAGAGGAAAAAGAGGAGGGAAAGAGGTTTGGGGAAAGAAACAGACCAAATAATGTCAGGTGCACATATGAATATGTTGCTATGAATCCCACCACTATGTAAAATTACAATGCACCAATAAAAATCTTAAATATAAAAATAAAACTATATTTTACAAACCAAGTATGTATTTTTGAGCTTGTATTTTGAACACCAGAATATGATATAAATTAGCCAGGGACAATAAAATGTTTATCTCATGAATACAGCCTCACTACTATATGTGGCCTAATTCCTACACCATCAATGTGTTAGTAAAACACCCCGTACTTTAAAAAGTACTTTCCCATACTTTAAAAAGAATTTTATGCCAGGCGTGGTGGCGCACACTTGTAATCCCAGTACTTGAGAGGCGGAGACCGGAGGATCCGGGTTCGCGGCCAGCCTCAGCTACTTAGTGAGGCCCTCCGCAACTTTGTGAGACCCGGTTTCAAAATAAAGTATAAAATAAAATAGGGCCGGGGGTGTAGCTTGGAGGTAGAATGCCCCTGGGTTCAATCCCCAGTTCCACACAAAAAAAAGATTTTTATTACATAAAAAATTGATATTAGCACATAAAATGATTTGCGTTTCTAAGAATTTTATTTTAGAAAGCTGGTAAAGATGGGCAACTGGTAAAATGGCTTTCTACACAGAGAACACAGTATACTGCCCTAGGGATGGCAAAGTAGTTTATTACTCTAATATTAAATAATAATAAGTTCTGAATAAAATATTTAGCAACATGTATTTGGCGGCCCAGAAGAAAAAAAAACAGAAACTGGAGAAGATTAATCTTCTGAAACATGAAAGACATTGGTAAAATTTACACTTATATGCTTTTCCCCTGAGGACACACCACGCATCGCTCAAGGAATAGAATTCAAGCTCAACACAGAAGTGTCGCGTGTATGCCTGATGATTCAAAGGTCAGAGTTGGAGCGGGTGAGCATGGTTGGAAATGGAGTGGAGAAATTCAAAAGTCCCAAAGCTGCATAGCATTCCCATCGTTTGACAGTTTGACACTTGACTGTACATGTATGTGATCAGAATCTAAACAGCCCAAGAAAAGAAGGAAATTTGAAATAGAGAGAGATCCCAAAAGCTTCCAAGGAAACAGCATTGGAAGCCGAGGCTCTGCCAAGTAAGAGAAGAATAAACAAATCAAGGTTTCCATTAGAACCTGACAAGAACCATCCCTTTGGAAGAAGGATCACATTCCAGGATTACGGGAGAAACTGACACAGATACACGTGAACACAGCTCACACTCGAGCCTCCACAACATCATGGCGCTCAACGGAAATTTAACTCCCCCACCCCCCGAAACCAAACAACATTCCTTCAAAGATGGTAATGGAATCCCAAGCCGCCGTGATACAACAGTCAAATGTCCAAGAGTTTGCCAAAATCAAGAGATGTGAGAAGTAGCAAGAGCATGTGGCTCAAACTTAGGAGAAAAATAATCAGGAAATGAATTCTCAGATATCCTATATTATGGGATTAATAGGAACAGACTGGAGATATGCAAAAATTGTAAAAAGGGATCATATGAAACACCTGTAACCATATGAAACACCTATTAATAGCTAAATCAAAAGCCGTTGGATGATATAATCACAAATTAGAAGAAAGGGTCAGTGAATCTAAAAATAGGTTAATAGAAGTTAAACTGAAATATGGGGAGAAAAATTTAAAAAGTAACCACTGGTCTAATATAAATATAACTGAAGTTCTGAAGAAGAAAGGGGTATTAATGAAGCAGAAAATATTTTTAGTACATTGGCTAAGATATTTAATTAAACACACACACACACACACACGCAAATACAGATTCAGGAAGCTATATAATACCTAAGCAGGATGAATACATAGAAAATTATACTTAGATATGCCATAGTCAAACTGTGAAAAAGCAAAGGTAAAGAGAAAATATTTTAAAACTCAGAAAATACACATTACAAATGAGGGAGAATAATAAGAATGATGATGGTTGTAGTCTCATAAGAAGCAACAAGAACAGTGTAAAATATTTAAATTACTGAAAGAAAAACAACTCATCAATATTTATACCCATCAGGAATAATCTTTAAGCTTAAAGAGGAAATCGAGACTTTTTTTTTGCGGTACTGGGGATGGAACCCAGGGGCACTCTATCTCCGACCTACACCCCCAGCCCTATTTTGTATTCTTTATTTTGAAAATTATACATTTTTGGATATACAAAAGCTAGTAATTCTTCACCAGCAGACATGCCCACCCTACAAAAAAGTTTGGAGGAATTTCTTTGAGCAGAAGGTAAATGGTAGCAGGTTGAAGTTAAGATCTAATTGGAGAAAGTTAAGAGCAATAAAAAGGATAAACGTAGGCAAATAAGCAGCATTATCTTTCTTTCTTTTATTGAATTTTTAGAAACCAATTTACAAATAGAAAACAAAAAGATCAGTTTATCCCTTAAACAAAAATAATAAACTATCATGGAGTTCACAACATTTGTAGAAGTAAAATATAGATGAAAGTACTGTAAAAGATGCTCTTAATGTCTTATATTAAGTAAAGGTAGGTTGTGATACCTTAAAAGTGGCCATTATAATCCCTAGAGAAAAATCCAACTAGGTACAAGAGATGAACCTTATATATAAAGACACAGATCTGTTGAAAGTAAAAGAAGGAAAAGAGATACATACCACCCAATACTAAGTAGAAAAATGTTGCTGATGTTGCTCTATTAACATCAGATAAAGAAGATTTCAGGACAAGAAGTACTACCAAGACAAAGGGAGACATTTTGTAATGTTCAAAGGGTTAAGTCACCAAGTACATATAAGAATCCTAAATGTGTATGCAGAGTAACATACATGAAAAAAAAATCAACAGAATTCAAGGAAAGAGTAAATAAATTCCCAATTCTAACTGGAGATTTTATCACCTTTTTGTCAATAATAGAAAAAATTAGACAAAGATTTGGATGACACTATTAATTTTACTTAATTGACACTTTAAAACACTGTGCTAAAAAACTGCAGAATCTACGTTAATTTAAAAATGCTTCTGCCGTGTTCACCAAGATAGAGACAGACCATATGCTGAGCTAAAAGAAGAACAGTTACTGATGTGCTTTTTAGCTGTGATCATTAGCAGAAATGCCAGCAGATTTTCCTTATAGGTTTCTGGACTTCTAAATATACACTATTTGTTGAACTTTCCTTAGAGTTCTCTGGACTTCTCTATAAATAGATACTTATATAACAATTTTCAAATACAAAATAAATACTCCTATTATTCCCACCAAAGAACCTAGAATTTCTATTTCTTTTTTTTTTCCTGCCCTATTGAGGAGAACAGATAAAATATAATACTCCTGGGGTTTATGAGTCTGTGGTTGGCAGGGAAGGATATTTAGTTTTGGTAATGATGTTACCGCTACTGAGTGATAGACCAAGGCCACCAGCAAGTTCTAAGAAATGGAGAAGGTGAAATGTGGGCATCATAATAAAAAGTAATTGCACCTTAAAGAGAACTAGACAAGTTACATAACCTACAATTGATATATATTTCTCTTTTACCACGGACTGAGCCTGGCAAATTCCATTTAAAGAACTTTCCATTCCAATTTTTCATATGAAAAACAAACTGATAGTCTTCAATGAAATATATAAAGAATGCAGGGCTGAGTATCAAATTCTTAGAAAATTCATTAAAAACTTCTACTATGAATTAGGCCATCCCCGTCACTTCCTGATGCTATTCATTTTTCCACAATACTCTTTTTTTTTTAAATGTCTTCACCATGTGTTGGGATCATTTTATGTTGCCAGGGAGCAAGCAAATAAAAAGGAATCAATTACCTAATGATTCAAAGCTTTCTTTATAAAAATTCTCATAAAATTCCTCTGACTTTGTCTCCAACATAAAATAAAAGCATAAACCTGAGGAAATTAAGCCAGTTAAGTCACATGGGGGAAAAAAACAATTTGGGGAAAGAGAGAGAAACTGGCATTTCGGCAGATTTAAAGACTCAAAGACATAGAGAGAATGAAAATAGTATAATATGCCTCGGGAGACCCATGATTCTTATGGCTATTCAACTCGAATTTAAAAAAAAAAAAGACTATGAAGAACAGAAAAGTTCAATGTCATAAACAAAAGGGATGGAAAGATGATTTAAAATCACTTAATGGGGAGTGATATCTGCAAGATAGCACAATACAGGGTCCCACATTTTACCACCCATAGCAATGAGAATTTGGCAAAAAAAAAAAGCGGGGGAATTGAGTTTCTGGGAACTGTGTGGCCAGATAGATGGTGGAGAAGTCTTGGTGGTACCTGAGCCAGGAGCACTGTTGTGGGAGGGAGGGGAAGCTCACACCTAGAGGATGCACCCACCTGCTGACAGAGGCCCTGATTCCAAACCCAGAAGTACCTCAGTGGCCTCAGCTCTGTCCCACCTGACCTTGGTCTTGCCACTAGAACCACCCACCAAGGGACTTGGAAGGTGTTGCACCCACCCATGACTCTGGTGACGGGCCCCCAAAACTTGATCCTGGCTGTACATCTTGAAGCAGCCCTGTAATTCAGCTCTCATTTCTCTCAGCTGTGGGCTGAAAGCTGGCTTATTGGCCCAGGGTCCTGTTGGGAAACACACTTGTCCGTGTTCCAGAGACAGGCCCACCAACCTTGGCCCCACAGGAGGTCCCAAAATAACCCCTTAACTCAGCCTCAGCCCCTCTCTTTTGCATTCTGAGAGAAGTGTTGCCCCAGAGGCAGGTTCACCAACCTTCAAGCCACCACCCATCTTGAAGTGACGCTATAATCCAGTTCCATCCTCTCTCAGATGCAGTATGGGGACAGTCCTGCCCCTCAGTAGCCAAGCTAAAAAAGTTCCCATATGTGCCCCTGGGAACAAGCATTTAGACCTCAGTCTTGGCTCTGTACCCTGAAGCAACCCTGCGACTCAGTGGCAGCCCTACTCAACTGCAGTCCAGGGCCTGTCCTGCTGTCCAGGGACCAATGTCGTGTCAGAGCAGAGCCCTCCAGGGACCCGGAGGGAGCCACTCCCACACATGTACTTAGTAACAGATTCACTAGATCCAACACAGACCCAAGAGCCACCACATGACAGACTCTGACCACACCTGGCTGCAATCCTCCAGGTTGTCGCAGCAGTATGGGGAACCAATAGCAGGAAGTTTCTACCTGCTTAAACCAGGACATGAAGACTGAGAAAGTTCTTTACTCTTTCAAATGCATGGGACAATTCAAGGCTACCCAAAAAATGAATAATTAGGGAAAAAATGACATAACCAAAGGATAGCTGTAACCAACTATACACAAATGGAGATTGCTTTAGTCAGCTTTCCATTACTATAACAAATAGCCAAGATAATCAACTTATGAAGAGAAAATATTTATTTTTTGACTTGCAGTTTTCATTTCCAATCCATGATGAGTTAGCCCCATTGCTTTTGGCTTATGATGACATATCATGGCAGAAATATATGGTGGAGCAAAATCGCTCACCTCATGACCAGGAAGTCAAAATAAAAGGAAGAGGAAGGGGATGAAGTCTCACTATCCCCTTCAAGGGCATGCCCCCAATGACCTAAAGACCTCCCACTTGGTCCTGCCTCTTAAAGGTTCCACCACTATAATCAGAATTTCAAAAGACAACGAAAAAGTGAAAGCTGCAAGAATAAAGGAGACTTGTCATATTCAAGGGAATTTCCATGTAAATGGTAAGCAAAAGCTTGCTTGGCTACCTATATTTATATCAGACAAAACAGACTTTCAGGCAAAACCCATTACAAGAGACAAAAGAAATACATTAGGATAGCAAATGTACATACACAAACTTGTAAGACTCAATCACTATGCGGAGCATGAAAGGGAGGGAAGGGAGAGGGAATAGGGTTGGATTGGCGGGAGGGCTAAATGAGCAATGTGTGCATGTATGATGTTCATACCCTGACATATATCAAAATGTATAATTACAATGCACCAATAAATGAACATAAAAAAAAGGATAGCAAGTTCAACTCGACAGAAGGACAAAGCAATTGTAAATGCATATATACCCAATGTGAGTGCACTTGAATCCAGAAAGCAAATATTAATAGACCTGAAGGGAGAGACAGAACTGCAAAACAATAATAATTGGGCAGTACAGTACCCATCTTTCAAAAATGGACAGATCATCCAGACAGAAAATCAATAAAGCAATATGAAACGTGGACTCCACTTCAGACCAAATGGGCCTAACAGATACCTACAGAAGTTTTCATCCAACAGCAGGGAGTACACATTCTTCCCAAGTGCACACAGAATATTTTCCAGAACAGGTCATGTGTCATGTCACCAAACAAGTCTTAACAATTTGACAAGATTGAAATCCTATCAAGTGTCTTTTCCAACCACAAAAAGCATGAATCTTGAAATCAACCACAGGAGGAATTTCTGAAAATTCACAAACGTGGAAACTAATCAACACTCTTACAATTTATGAGTCAAAGAAGAAATCAAAAGGGCAATCAATAAGGACCTTGAGACAAACATGAACAGAACCAGAACATGCCAAAATTTATGGTAAAGGAACTTTACATTTCTCTTAGAGGAAAGCTTATAATGATAAATGTCTACCGTGAGAAAAAAAAAAGATGTCAAACAATCTAAGTTTATCCCTCAAGGAGCTAGCAAAGGAAAACAAATTAAACCCAAAGTTAGCAAAAGGAAAGAAATAATCAAAGTAAACAAAATAGATGTTTGAAAAACAACAAAAGAAAATTAATGCAACTAAGAATTGGTTTCTGAAAAGATAAACCAAACCAACAAACTTAACTAGACTAACCAAGAAAAAAAGAGAGGTGACTGAAATAAATAAAACTATAAATGAGGAGATAGCCTACCTACTACCACAGAAATACAAAGGATCATCAGACACTTCTGAACAATTATACTCCAATAGATTGGATAACCTATAATAAACAGATAAATTTATAGATATACACAACCTACCAAGACTGAATAAGGAAGAAATAAAAAGTCTGAACAGAACAGTGATGAGTAAGGAAGTTGAATTAGTAATAAAAAACATCTTCCAACAAAGAAAAGACTAGTACCAGATGGCGTCACAGGTTTATGTACAAAGTATTTAAAGAAAAATTAATGCCAGCCTTTCTCAAAGTCTTTGAAAAAATTTAAGAGCAGGGAACAAACATGTCCACACATTTTATGAGGACATAAATTACCCTAAAATTACCCTAAAACCCAGATGAGGATACTAGAAGATAAGAACATTAAGGGCCAACATCCCTGGTGAACATAGATGTAAAATCCTCAATAGAATAGTTAACTCAACAGCATGTTAAAAAGATCATACAAGGAGCCTGGCATGGTAGCACATGCCTGTAATCCTATAACTTGGGAGGCTAAGACAAGAGGATTGCAGGTTCGCATCCAGCCTCAGCAACTTAGTGAGACCCTCTGCAATTTAGTAAGACACAGTTTCAAAATAAAAAATAAAAAGGGCTAGGGGTGTAGCTTAGAGGTAGAATGCCCCTGGGTTCAATCCTAAGAAAAAAAAAATCTTACAATGTTGTAATCAATAGGATTTCTCCCTGGGATTCAAGGATGGTTCAGCATAGGCAATTCAACAAACATGGTAGATCACTTTAATGGACTGAAGGAATTATCACCCTGTGATAGCCTCAACTGATTTAGAAAAAAAAATGACAAGTTTGACATGTTTTTTTAAATAATAAAAACTCTAAACATATTAGATTGAGAAGGAATGTACCTCAACATAACAAGGCCGTACATGGCAAGCCCAGAGCTAATACCACACTCAATGGTGAAGGTTGAAAGCTTTTCCTCTAAGACCAGGAATAAGTTAAAGGTACTTGTTTCGACATAGTTTTGGAAGTCTTAGCAAGAAAAAGAAATGAATGGCATACAAATTGAAAAGAAATTAAATTACCTTTGCTGGCAAATAACATAATCTTATATGTAGAAAGCTTAAAGATGCCACCCAGAAATTTAGCAAAGTTGCAACATATAGAAATCAGTTGTGTTTCTATATACAAAAAATAAACTACAGAAATTAAGAAAATGATCTAATTTATAATAGCATAAAAAAAGAATAGTTGGAAATAGAGTTAACCAAGGTGGTAAAAAGTCTCCACTGAAAACTGTAAGTCATTGATAGAAATTGAAGAAGACACAAATAGCTGGGAAGAGATCTTATATTCACAGATTGTAATAATCAATATTGTTACGTGCTCATTCTACTCAAAGCAATCTACAGATTCAATGACATCTTTATCTAAAGCCCAGTGGCTTTTTGGCAGAAATAGAAAAACAATCCTAAAATTCATATAGAATCACACAACCCAGAATAGCCAAAGCCATCTTGAGAATGAGAACAAAGCCGGAGGCATCACACTTTCTGACACCAAAATATATTACAAGCTACAGTAATCCAAATAGTAAAGTACTGTTAAAAGCAAATAGGCCCAACTGGGTGTGATGGAATGAGTCTATAATCCCAGGACTTGGGAGGCTGAAACAGGAGGATGGCAGGTTTGAGACCAGCCTCAGCAACTCAGTGAGGCCATCAGCAACTTAGTGAGACCTTGTTTCAAAATAAAAATAATAAAATAGAACTGGGAGTGTAGCTCAGAGGTTGGGCGCCCCTGGGTTCAATCCCTAGCACCACATGCAGGCACACACACACACACACACACACACACACACATGAGGTAGCTGGGGAAAAGCTCACCAAGTTCTGTGTGCATGTATGTCACTATCACTCTAAACTACATTATGATGCGAGACCACAATGCACCAATAAAAGTATATTAAAAGTGGCAGAATAGAAATGTGAAACCAGAAGTGAAAAATAAATATATAATGCAGAAAAGGAAAAATATAGGCCCATCGAACCGCATAGAGAGCTCAGAGGCAGACCCACGCACATATGGTCGGTGAACCTTTGACAAAAGTGACAACACACGGCTCAGAAAGAAGAGTTTGTTCAATAAAAGGTGAAGGGGAAACTAGATCTCCACACACAAATGAATGAAATCATACCTTTACATCACACCACATTCAAAAACTAACTCAAAACAGACTAAAGATTAAATACAAGACCTGAAACCATACAACTCGTAAGTGAGCACTTGAGGAGCTACTCCTTGACGTTGGTCTGGGCAATGAGTTTTTGGATGACATCAGACAACCAAAGCAAAAATAGACAAATAGGAGTATGTCAAACTAAAAACCTTCTGCACAGCAGAGAAAGCTATCAACAAAATGAAAAGGCAACCTGTAGAATGGGAGAAAACATTTGTACACCATATGCCTGATAAGGATTTCATATCCAAAATTGATTAGGAACTCACACAACTCAGTAGCAAAACAAACACATCCCACATAAGCCCATTAAAAATGGGCAAAGGAGCTGGATGTGGTGGCACACACTCATAATCCCAGGACTTGGGAGGCTGAGACAGGAGGATCACAGTTTTGAGGACAGCCTCAGCAAATGGTTAGACTCTCATTAACCTAGAGAGACCCTGTTTCAAAGTAAAAATAAAATAGGGCTGGGAGTGTAGCTTGGAGGTAGAATACCCCTGGGTTCAATCCCTGGTGCCACACACACACACACACACACACACACACACACACACACACACACACAAGGGCAAAGGATCTGAACATATATTTTTCTTAAAAATTACATGTACAAGTGGTCAACGGGCATATGAGAAGGTGTTCACCATCACTAATCATCAGGGAGATACCAACCAAAACTTCAATGATGGCTATTATCAAAGACAAGAGATAACAGGCGCTAGAAAGGTGTGGAGAAAGGAAACCCTTGTATATCCTCGGTAGAATGTATATTGGTACAGACATTATGGAAAACATCATCGAAGTTCTCCAAATAATTAAAAATGAACTCTGTCAGATCCAGCAATTCCATTCTGGGTACATATCCAAAGAAAATGAACACAATAACTCAAAGAGGTATCCACATCCCCATGATGACTGCAGCATTAGGCACAATAACCGAGGCAGGAGACAACCTAGTGTCTGTTGATGGACAAATGGGTAAATGTTGGTACCTATAGGCCACAAAATATAATTCAGACAGAAAGAAAGAAGGAAACCTTGCCATTTGCTACAACATGGCTGAACCTGAGGGACCTGATTGAAATAAGCCACAGACAAAAACACATAAATTATATGATCTCACTTATGCAGAATTCTAAAAAACTGAAACTCATAGAAGTGAACAATGAAACGGTAGTTGCCAGGGTCCAGTGGGTGGAAGGGAGGAAACGAGGAAATATTTTTCAAAGGGTACAAGCTTTCAGTTATAAGAGGAATAAATTCTGAAGAATTGTATGGAATAGTGACTATAGCTAATATTTTTATTAATTTCTTGAAATATGCTAAGGGAAAAGATACACACCCACACCCACACAATGGTAACTATGGTTGGTAAAGAATATATTAATCAATTTGGTGGTAGTAATCATGCAATCATTATGCAATGTATACGCATGCAAAATTATCACATTGCACACTTTAAATATGTTTTAGTTTTATTTGTAAATTATCCCTCAATAAAGCTGGGGGAATAATAACATTTCTACTCCAGTTCTTCTCCTCACTCCTAATTTTTAGGTTCTTGCATGTGTTCCTCTTTAGAAAAGCTGCTTTTAGGAAGGAACTAAGGTTGATTCTGCGCATGTGTGTCGTGTACGTGTTGCCCCTATTAGATATTATTGCATTTGAAACATCTCCCTGCAGGGGTGTCAGATTCTAATTTTAATTAAACTTATATTCTGAAATTCAAACTGCAAGTCCCCATTTATCCAAAGTCAAATTGAATCTGCTCATCTTGCTACGTCTTTCCATGGGCAGTTTCTCAGGGTGGCTCTCCAGTCTGTGAGTCCCACCAGGCAGGCGATTCTCTCCCCTCCTGCCATCGACCTCATAGAATCCATGCTCTGGCAGCGCAGGGATGTTTCCTGCCTTGTTTCTTACTCTATTACCAGCAACTGGCCCTAGAAAGTGCAGAATAAACATATAAATGAAAGAATGAACCAATGAAATTTTGCTCTTGAGCTCAGTAGGTCACTAGACACATCTGGGTGACCGCCAGGAAGTCATTTAATCTTGCTTTCGCCTTGCTTCCCTAGCCATAAAGGAGAGTTCATAATATTGCCAGTCTGATAAGATTGGGAGCAGTTGCTAAACTCAATTCCTCATTGACGCTGAAGCATGAGCAGCTGAGGATAGCTCTTAAGCTTCAAAGCCAAGAGGAAAACAGACTATGCGGCTTGACCATTGTTTCAAGAATACCTAGAGCCAGGCATGGTGGCATGCCCCTGTAATTCCAGTACTTGGGAGGCTGAGTCAAAGGGTTGCAGGTTCAAGGCCAGCCTCAGCAACTTAGTGAGACTCCATTTCAAAATAAAAAATAAAATTGGGCTGGGGGTGTAGCTCAGAGGTAGGAGAACACCCTTGGGTTCAACCCCCAGTAACACACACACACACACACACACACACACACACACACACACACACACATATACACACACACCCCTAGGGATTGAGCATAACAGAAATAAGAAGTAGATATGTCAGGTACATAGTTGTTTTTTGTTATTGTTGTTATTTTGCAGTAATGGGGATTGAACCCAGAGGCATCCTACCTCTGAGCTACACCCCCAGCCCTAATTTCTATCTTTATTTTGAAACCGGGTCTCACTAGGTTCTGGAGGGCCTCACTAAGTAGCTGAGGCTGGCCATGAACACAAATCCTTCCGTCTCAGCCTCCCAAGTACTGGATTACAAGCGTGCGCCATCACGCCCGGCTTCAGGTACACAGTTAATATCATCAGTTACTCCTATAGCCCTCAGGACCCCTGCTTAAGACTACTGTCTAATTCTTGCAGGCTGCCTGCCAACAAGCACCTCCAGGGTATTTAAACATGGAATACAAAACGTTTCATTTTTCAGTTACAAATCAAGAAGAACCTGCCTTCTCTGTGGTCTAAGGCATGCTCAGTGAAGAAAAGCAGAAAAATTCATTTCCTTTAAGGAATGCTCCATTTCCAAATTCCTCTTCCAACCCCAGCCCAGAAGATGGCTTGATCTCCATAGGCCACTAAAGGGCACACGAGGTAGAGTTAGATCTCAAAATCTGTCTGATGAAGTCTTAAATAACTCAAGACTTAAGTCCCGCCCAATAGCTCAGTATAATTTGATTATACGGGAAAATAACTGTAACTGACAGTTGGTGGGTCTAAAACTTTTGGTGGGAAGATTGGGTTAAGGTAAACCCAACACACCACAATGGGGAATGGCCAAGCCCATCACCAAAGGAAAAAACAAAACCATTACCCATCTAGCCAATTACTTGCCAATTGACTTAAAATTGTAGTCTCTGAACATCTTCATTGACATGTGTGATAGACTTGAAGTTTTCTCCCAGAACAATAGGAGACCATTTGTCAAAGGCGACTCTGCTGCCCACTTTCTGGCTTTTGTGAACGTAGGGGACCTAGCCCAGTAACCTTCCCACAGGAAGGGTGTGTACCACCCACGTAAACAGTCTCCATGCTGCCCTCAGAGGAGACTCCCTCACAGAAACCATAGCTGTGATCAAGTCATCTTCCGTCCACGTAGAAAAATCCCTGGGTCCTCTGAATAGTGATAGCCATGGGGCTTTCTCATTCATCTACAAAATAAAAACTTGGCATAGCCAGATTCTATGAGCTCCTGAAAACACACCTGTACCCCAGATGGGGAGCCACTCTGAGGAACACCTTCCTAAGAGCCAACTTAGTTTTCTAATGTCCAATGAGGACATTGAGACATAGGTGGAGAAAACTATTAGCTCAAAGTAAAGTGGTGATTCCACTGTTGGAGAACAGGGAGATCTTGCCTTCTTTGGGGAGGAAAGGAAATTGCATCCTGTTGGGGCCTGTGCAGTGGAGCAGGCAATCCTTCCACGCTACAGCTCAAAGCAGAGGAGTGCTACGATTGAAGGAGAAGCCACAGAGACTCAAGGGGCCTTGTTGCCTTGTACTGCTTACCTTGAAAGTCAAGTAGCCTCAAACTAGAAATTCCGGTTACTGGTTGCATATCCCTTATTAAAAATGCTTGGGCCCAGAAGTGTTTCAGATTTTGGATCGTTTTTTGAACATTTGCATACACATAATGAGGTCTCTTGGGAGTGAAACACAATTCTAAACACAAATGTAGCTTCATTTCATATATGCCTTATACATATAGACCGAAGGGAATTTCATATGGTATTTCTAATAGGCCTGAGTTTTGACTTTAGCCTGTCTGTCACAGGAGGTCGGGTGTGGAAGTTTCAACTTGTGACCGCAGGCCTACACTCACAATTTTTTCATCTTTGGAGCATTTCAGACATTGGAATTTCAGATTAGGGATGTTCGACACCTATCAAATGTACTGGTACAGCTGTTGGCAGATGAAAATCTGCACCTAGCTCTGGTACCAACGCATCAAGGAGTCCTCATAAAAGAGGTAGCACAGGGATGCGCACAGAGCTGATGGACTGCAGGCCCTCCCAAGGTGCTGACAAGTACAGATCAATGGCAAAAGTAACGTTTCTAATCCTGCTTAACCAACATATTGTTTTCTAATACTGTTAGCAGTGTTTTCTAATACTGCTTGACAGCAACAGTTATAACTTGTTATGTGGACAGGGTAATAGTCAATTCATGAAGTTGCAGGTTCCCAACACTCTCAGAAACACTTTCCTGACACCTAGAAGAAAGTCCGGGAAATGGACGGTTCTATCCTATCTGCAAAACAGTGCTAGAAGTGCCTCCAAGTTTCCAAACACTTGTAAAAGCATTTTTTTCTTAATCTTCACTTTTCTGAAACAGTTTAAAAACCGCTGTGAGGCTAGGCATGGTAGCACACGCTTGTAATCCCAGTACTTGGAAGGCTGAGACTGGAGGATCCGGGTTCGTGGCCAGCCTCAGCTACTTAGTGAGGCCCTCCACAACTTCGTGAGACCCTGTTTCAAAATAAAGAATAAAGAATAAAGGGCTGGGGTTGTAGCTCAGAGGTAGAATGCCCCTGGCTTCGATCACCAGTACTGCAAAAAAAAAAAAAAAAAAAACTGCTGTGAAACTTTTACTTTCTTCTAATAAAGCATCCCCAAACTGGCATTTGGGAATGGACTGCAACCTCAGTGTTTAAACACCAAGAGGTGGAGAGAAAAGGAGCTGACCGGAGGACCGAAGGCTGCACCGGCCCTGCTCCGTGGGAATGATTCACCAGCGTTTTTCTAAAGGATTGTGCCCTTTCAACACTGAGCGACAATCCCCTGGGGCTCTGCACCAGCGTAGCTAACCACTGAAAAGATGTGTAATGGCTTCTGAATGTTGTCTATTTTAATAAAGCTTCTCACCGCCACGTTATGACTGCCATCTGCGTGCACATCAAGAGGACGGTGGCAGCTAAGAAGTTGTGCAGTGGAAAGATTTTCTGAGTGTCTGGGTGGCGGCCAAAGCCAAGAGAAATCCGAAACCCAACTTGGGCCGCTGGGCTTGGGACTCTCTGGCAGAGCAGTTTCCTAAGTCATATGTCTAATAATAAACCCAAAGCTTTTATCCTCTGTTCAAAGAATGTCCTTAGTCGGTGGACAGGTGGGAGAGCAGATTTTGGAATGAGACAGGGAGGGGGAGAAGCCGGGGCATCTTCTGAATTCATAGCTCTGGGCAGCTGCGTGCCCCACCTAAATAGAAACCCAGGCCTTAGAAGACGCTAAGAATGACACGCTTGGGGCTTCATAGGCACAGACCATTTCAGGCTTAGAAAAAACACCGGAGAAAAGTATTTTGTCCCAGCAAAGCCACGTGTTTTAAGAGTAACTGAGAGCAATGGGTATCCAGCACCTGCTGACCAGCAGCATGCTCATCACCCCAGGTCAGAGGGCAAGTGCAGCTCGCACAGGCGTATCAGCAGGTGGGTCAGGAATCTGGGCGGATTTCTACTGGGATGTAGAAGATACAGTTTCGGGCTCTCAGATTTAGCTCCTTTCCTGGGAAAGAGATAGCTGATAGCTGATGTTCCTTTTCTTTCTTTCCATTATACTGCAAATCTATTAATTTCTTTGGCATTGGGAATCAAAATGGAAATGAGAGAGAAAACCCTTCTATTTGCCGGGCGTGGTGGTGCACGCTTGTAATCCCAGTACTTGGGGGAGGCGGAGACCTGAGGATCCAGGTTCGCGGCCAGCCTCAGCTCTCTCTCTCTCTCTCTCTCTCTCTCTCTCTCTCTCTCTCTATTTGGTGAGGCCCTCTGCAACTTTTTGAGATCCAGTTTCAAAATAAAGTATAAAAAATAGGGCCGGGGATGTAGCGTGGAGGTAGAACGCCACTGGGTTCAATCCCCGGTACCGCAAAAAAAAAAAAAATCCCTTATATTTGCTCTTTATTTCTACTCAGTGGTAAATGGGACATGGTTTGAAAATCTCCAATTCTCTCACACCTGCTGCACCGTGGCGCTCACTTAGCCCTGCTCTGATATCATCCCACAAAACAGTGTGCTCAGCCGCCACTGCTTTTACAGAAGCCAGAAGAAAAAAATCGATTTTTAAGTGACAACAACGAGAAAGGACAGTTAATGGACTACCACATAACTTAGCGACGACAATCTATAACAAAACTGATGAGTTTTGTCCCTTGAACGCTGCAAACTATACAAGTATCTATAAGAAAAAGAAACCCCCAAACTATAAAATCATGCCTTTTTTAATAGCACAGCCGAATAACTCGATTTGACCTAGAAATGACGGACGTTCATGCATTTGAACATCAGACTATACTAGCTTTGGTAGGTGGCGAGAGCTGCTTCTTCATTTTTTGCGTATGATGTGCATTCCCATGGAAAAATCGGAGTGAATTCTACAAAGTTCCCTTTGAGAGTTAAACAGCAAATGGGTTCTGTTTCCAAATGAAATTCATTCTTTTATCATCACTGGTAGATGCTGACTTCATTTCTCCACCCCAGATATTGCTGGCCCGCCATCTTGTTTAGCCTGGATTATTGTCTCCTTCTCTGCAGAGCAAGCGCAAAGCTTTCCCCCACACCCTGGCTTCCGGCTCTCTCTATCTGGACCAGGGCAGTCGGTGCCAGATGGCTTGATCTCCATTAAGTATTGAGCAGTGGTCGCTTGAGGCGGTAAAGACAATAGGTATTGATCGCCTCCTTTCATCCTGGAAGGAAGGAGGCTCCCTCGTCTGCCTTGCAAAATGAGTCCAACAGATTCCTTTGAAAGTGGGGAGACAGACTGAAAGGAACGGAGCCTGACACACGGGAGGCACAGTTGAAGATATCGATTCCGGAGCTGAGAACGTGACTCCTAGCGGGGCTCTGCGCAACGTGGTGAGGATTCTGCAGGCCCTCTCTGGCAGCTGTGTTGATAACACGTGTCCAAGGCAAGCAAACACCAACTTTGACATCCAGCGAGGACTTGTAAATAGTGCACCATTAATACTCTAACACCTGCCAGGCAAGCAAGAGCGCTGTCCAGTTCACCTTCAAATGCTGCAGCAAAGAGCAAGAGACTGTTGACAGGCAGACTCTGCGCTGGGGAACTATTTGAAATTCTGCTGGGAAAAGGAGCAGCTGCTGGCAGTACCTCTGAACCTTTGGAAGGGGTCTTAAACTGGGACATTTGAGACAGACGCTCTGAGTTATCCAACCCGCTTCTCTGCCACACTGTGTCCTCCTGACAAACAGAAACAATTTTTTTTTTTTTTGACAGAGAAGAGGAGAGAAAAGTTCGGTTGCCTGGAAACCAGGAAAACATCAGAGCTTGAACGCAGGCGAGGATGCTCACCCTGTCACAGGCAGCGTGGCCAACTGCCCTGAATATTTTCTAATGTCCATATTCAATGTCTTATCTAGGGAAAGACAGGTAAGTATTCAGGATATGTAATTTACCCTTGAGCGTATTTAATCTCCCCCCCAAGGGAAAAAAATCTTATCTGTAGGCCAATTTATCGTTTTCTCATATCTCATTCATAATTTGTAAGCAGACCAATTTGACTGCAAAAATGATGGGGGAAAGATGGTTTCAAGATAATTCCAAACAGATTTCCAACTATATCTCAAGAACAGCCTCTCATACATGACCTTAGTAGACTATGGTCAGTAGAATTGTTAATGGTTCGAAAGTGCATGTCCTATAACCAGAAGACATCAGAGCCCTGAACTTCAGCTGGGCGTGTGGCTCAGTGACAGAGTACTTGCCTGGTGTGCGTGAGGCCCTGGGTTCTAGCCCAGGTTCAAAGAAAAAAAAAAAATAACTCCAAACCTTGCTGGCTCTGGAACCTTCCCTAAGATGTGACTAGTCTTGTCTCTGCAAGATTTTCCTTCTCTGGAATGAGAATAATAATTCTAGGTTCAGAGGACCGAATGGGCTGTGAAATGTGAAGCATTCTATCAGTGCCCAGCACGTCCCTCTGGGCTGTTCTATGATCTACTCTTCTTTTGAATCAAATTGCTGTCAATATGCACTTTTTAAAGAAAACATATCCATGCCCACTTCATTAACCACTGCATTAAAACAGACAAGAAAGAGTGGATTTTGAAATCTTGACTAAAGCTTCTTTTAACCCAGTAGTTACAGAGACTGAGTGTACACATCTATGAGCTCATCAGCTCTTCTACCCAAATGAGGCTGAAGGGCACCTCATGGTGCTGCTGTGATAGAGGAAGATCCTTAGGTATTATGACAACATGTCATTTGCTGTGGGAAAGCCCTCCTAAGATTAAGCGGAATTGAAAGGTTGAAGAAATTCACTGGGGTTTTTAAAGTTTTGCTTTAAATATTGTTTTATGAATGAATGCATCCATTTAATAACCTATCTTACTTCCCCCTTTAATCTAAAATAGCTATTTAATAATGATTTGTCTTTCTTCTATTTTTCTGCATGAATAAACACGAGTGAGATTCAGGGTCTTTTTCAGATTAATTCTACATCACAACACATTGTGCTTAAAAGAGAAAAGCACTAGGCAGTTAATAATGTGAATCCAAAGCTAGCAGAGTCAGAGGAGCAGAAAGTTAACGCTGCGACTGATGATGTAGAAAGTGCCCGCAGTCGGTTCCTGGTGCATATTAAATACTGTCTTCGAAAGATAAAAATTATAAATTGGTTTTTCTCCTGACCAATTGAACATTTAGATTTTCAGTATCACACTGTCAATGTTACACTTGCTGGTGTTTTGGGGCACCAGAACAATCGTGATTCATGGATAACAGTCTGCTTCTACTGCGTTAGAGTCGAGCTCAGTTTGTGCCTTCCAGGGTTAAAATTTACTCCTTGATCATTACTCCCTACAAATATTGTTTGAGAAGTAGCTGGGTGTAAATTCCCTATCATGCTTATTTTGTGATATTTTCTTATGCTATTTTTGAATCATTTTGTTTCAATCCTTTGTTAACTTCCCAAACTCTAATAGTTTATAATCATCTCGTTCCTCAAAGTTCATAATAATAAAATACATTTTACAAAACCCACAGTCTGGTTTTATTTATACCTGGGCTTGTTGATTGAAAGATCCTAAAGCCCCTCATTTGATTGAGAATTTCTTTTCCATTTTCAACTCATCCCTTCATTTAAACAGATGACCGAAGCAAGCCAGTTGCCAAGACTGTCCAGAAACCCACTGGGGCTCCACCCTGGGGCAGGCCCAGCACCTCCTTCCCCAGGTCAATAGGTCTGGCTAAAATGGCCTGGAGCACACGGCCTGCTGACCTGGGCCTTCCTGCGGCTCTTTCAAAGTAGGGGAAATAGATAATGGGGAAATTAATGAACTGAATGAATTTTGTAATACTATATCATTGAATTACACACATATTTAACAATAAAAACAATTCAAAGCCCATTATGGAAGGGAATAGCCTGCTGAAGGATTTCAAAGTTGCCCCTTTGGGTGAGACTTGTCTCATGAGTAATTTGTCCTTGCTGCTCCAATGAGCTTTCAACGTGCCTCAAATGCTTGCATCGGAGACTTGGATGGTCTTCAGGGAGAACTGTGGAAAGCCATTAGACAGGGGAGGTAGGAACCATGAAGTGCAGTGTACACCCCCTGGAGCCCAGCAGTATTAACATCAAATAAAAACACCGCTGCAGAGAGACGCACGGGGCCCACCACTCTGGGATGGCGGCTCACTCTGCACTTCGTAAAAGGTAGCGTTAATCTCAGACTGAACATTTCGAATTTGAAATGATTTCCCTATTTTGCTTTGTATGTCCCTCAGGACCAAGAATCGCATTAAAAGTAAAAATAAAAAATCTTATTCTA
The DNA here is from genome assembly GCA_004027185.1 of Glis glis. Classification (NCBI taxonomy): domain Eukaryota; kingdom Metazoa; phylum Chordata; class Mammalia; order Rodentia; family Gliridae; genus Glis; species Glis glis. The sequence goes on from PVJS01004296.1 coordinate 41,179, forward strand.
GAATGAAAACCAGGCCTGCTACTAAATAATGCAAAGAAAATACATCTGGCACGTGGCAAGGAACTACCTTCATGCAGAACTTTGTTAAGGCGTAGGCTTTATTTGGGTTTGTATTCAGAAATAAGCTGGAAAGCAGAAAATATCAACTCTTCTGGCTCTTGGGGGAAATGTATTGTTTTGTTTTTGTGATTATTCCTTGGTGATTTCAGTTGTAAAAATAGAATTGGCTCATAATAACAACTCTCTAATCTAAGCCTCAGTTGTAACTAGGGAGTATTATTGATAATAATGTAGTGTCTATAAGTTTGATCTACTGTTAATAACAAAGTGCTAGTTTAGATGCAAGTTACATAACCATTTTAAAGCATGTTCCCTTTGACCTTCCTGGGAGGTGGCACACTAGCTAGCGAATGAGTGATACTGACCCATTTCGCTTGAGTGGGATTCATCCAAGCACAGCCCTGTAGATTTACTCGATTTGACCCCCCATGGCTCTAACCCCTCTGTTCTGCACAGGTGCGCAAGGTCAGTCCAGTGTAGAGTTACCCTGAGCGACAGCACCCCCATTATGCTTCCTGGCCAGCCCTCCCAGAGGCCAAAACACAGAGAGACTCGCAGATCCACTGAAGATGCTCAGATCACAGCGCTTCTTAAACACACAGCAAGAGGTCAAAAGATAGCAATGGAGTAACAAGACCAACCGAGGACAGCGCCCACGTGTGAAGAGACCGCACCCACCGCCCTAGCCCCGGCTCACACAAAGCTCCTATGTTCTGTGTCTCAGCTGCATGAATCTTCTCTGTAGGAAGTGTGGTCACCAGCTCAAGAGTGCAGGGCTGAGCAAGGGTGGGGAAACCGCCCCAGGCCAGTGATACACACGTGCTCTGGCAGAGAGACACAGGTAGCGAATGCAAAGCTACAGGAGCAGTTGGTCACCAGGCTGCTGAGCAGCTGTGCACGGAGCACGTAGCTTTGCACGGAGCACGTGTGGCATCAGAATGGGGGCATGCTGGTGTCCCCAGGGAAGGCTGGTGTTGGGTGACAACCGCTCAACCCACAAGTGGCAGGACTGCAGCTTGCTCCAGGACGAGCTTGCTCATCCCTACCTATCGCTACCGCTTTTGTGCGTCCCGTCGTGTTTTCTATGGACTCTATCTTTGGTGTTTCACATATCACTGGCCTTTTATCCTTAACATCAATTCTGTGCTATCATTCTGACACATTCAAAATTCAACTCAGAAGCTACTAAATTTTCTTTTTGTGCCTTCATTTTTGTGAGGGAATATGAACACAATGGGTCCTTTTCCAGCTTTTATAAAACACATGTCTAAGACAAGGGCGAAGAGATTAATCTTAAATGCAATCCCAGAGAATCCCTGAGTCTTTCCAAAACACTCATATATCAAACTGTGCTTAGTTCCATAGCTTCACACAAAAAAAAGAAAGCAAGCTAGGTTGGCAAGCAGATTTAAAGAAGATATCTAGAAAGAAAAGTCTCCACTTGACATGAGATGTCAAGGAGAAAAATTTGAACCTTGATGTTATTTGACCTCAAATTTCTTAACATGATTTTAATATAACCATTTTTCTTTTATCTTGACTATTTAAATTTGAGTTCATGAGCCAAGCTATTAACTTACAGGTTAACTGACTGTATTTCAATTTCAACTCGTTGAAATATGCATAAATAAAGAAATATATATAATGAATATATTATATATATATTAAATATGCAGCTAAGAAATCATGAGTATATTTTTAAAATGAAGTAAAATCATTCTTTTCATATGATTTAAATAATGAGGAGAAACTACTGGTGTAAAATGTTGACATGGCCTTTTTATTTCTACCCATGACCATCTTATTTTCACATAAGATGTGGGGCCAGGCCAACTACAGCTAGACAGGACAACTGAAACTGTCATCCAAATTGTAGATTATGTAAATTAAAATTGCAAAATTAGGAAGCGTCTCCTGAGAAGAGACTATCAAGCAAGAAGTTCATATAGGAATATAATGGGAAGAAACTTTTAGCAGCAAAAGAACTTCCAATGCTAAGCTTTAGAAAGCGTTCTGGAGAAAGTGTGTTTCTGCTCTGGCAGATTTGTATTACAATTTGACAGGATGTAGTCATACTTCAAAGTCATAAATTGGACTACACCGTTCTCCAGTCAAGACTGCTTAGAATCAAAACCCCTTGAATGAGTGAGTTAAGGAGCATGTGTTTGAACCAGCCCAGGAGGCACCTTGCAAGGGGACGGACACCCTGAGCAGCCAGCGTGCCAAGCAGTCCTAACCTCTGAGTCCCGTCCCATCTCAGAAGAGGTGACATCAGAGAGTTCACAGTTCCTGAGCTTTAGTTCCCTCATCTTAATAATAAGCATTTGAATGTCCACCTCAAATTATTGCAGAGACCTAATTTACATAATATGCAAAAGGCGCCATTACTTAATGAGTACTTAGTATGTACCTTTTGCCAGCTAAATAAAATTGGTATTTAAAGATATAAAAGGTTAAAGAGGAAAGCCTTTCCCTCCCAGTGAGGTCCTTAGAATAAAGAAATCACACACTTGACAACGTTCCCTGGAGAGTTAGTTCTCGTGTGGAAATGGCGGTTAGCATGCCCATGGGTCAGTCCACAAGACACGTAGTTGACATTTTGCTGATGAGGGAAGAGAATGTTCACTTCAGACTTCTCTTCTATTCATGTATTTAATTAATACTTCTATTTTGCCTACAATGTGCCAGGTACTTTGATGGATTTTAGAGTTAAAACAATGAGGGAAGAAAACCCAAGTGCTGTGGAACCTTCCAGCCAAATTAAGAATCCACATTAACATCGAACAAAGTCTCAACTTTTCATGAATGGTCACCATGACGTCAAATCCACAGGGGCTGCCAGAGACAGAAAATGGAATCGAGGCATTATCCAGAAGTGACATGGGGCCCAGCCATGTGTCACCGAAGAGTGGCAGGGGGCTGCTTGCTCTCCGTGCCATGCTCCGGAAGCCAGACTTAGTGCCGAGTTACCCCTGCCAGTGGGGAAGGAAGGCTGAGAGGCGAGGTCCTTGGCGATGCCAAGATGTCGTTCCCTATGAATTCTACTCTCTATAATGTCCAGAATGGCTGAACTACTTCAAAATGAATTAAAAATAAGGTATGTGTCTCTTAAATCAATAGACGTACCATCGCATTTTACTTGCTGCGCAATATGGATTTTCTAGCTTTTGTTTTCCATTCATTATCGTCCCGAGTCTCTGGAATGTAAAAATGAAATTGATTTTCTGAAGTATAAGCACAACTTCAGAGAGGATTCCACCAGGAAATGAGCCTGCCCTCAAGGGATACAGCGAATAAGGGAAATGTGCTTCCAATGACGTGTCTACTTAGAGTCAAAGATAGTAACTGGAGAATATCCTTCACCTCAGAGCTACTCACTTCCAAATCCTTTCATAGCAAGAGCTACCACAGCCTCCCCTCTTCCCTCTTTCTCTAATGAGGCCCCGAGCATTTTTCACTAAGAGAGACCTGTGTCTGAAATAAGTTCATGTTGATAAAAACCTACTTGTAGCAGAAATAGCAGGTAACTATTAGCTATTGCCTGTTCAAATATATATATATATATATATACACATACACACATATACATATATACATATACCTATACATATATATAGAAACACACACATACATATATACATATACATATATACATATACATATATATACATATATAATATATATATATATGTATACATATATATATATATATATATTTAGTGGGAGATGCTTGTGATTAAACTCAGGGCTACCACTAAGCTACACCCCAGCCCATTTTTTATTTTGAAACAGGGTCTTGCTAAGTTACCATACGCTGGCCTCAAACCTGTTCTCCTCCTGTCTCAGTCTCCCAAGTCCCACTGCGTCCTGCTGCTCAATTATATTTTTTAATGTTGCATGATACACATAAACAAATTTATTGTATTATCTACTTGAAAATACTACAAATACTTTTCAAAGTTTCAGCTGTCAATTAACTATAAATGAATCCAACTATAAATGACCTACAAGTGCTCAGTTTTTTAGACTTTATCTCTATTGCTTGCATGTATGTGTTTCCTAAAGTAAAAGATGTACCATTGCATATATATAGTATTTTTTCCTGAACTTCATGGAAGCGATACTTTTTATTTTTCTCTAAAAGTGAATCATTCCACTTGCATGAAGTTCAGGTTCACAGTATAACGATGTAACACTTCATTTAAAGTATGTTTCAGCTAACTTGGATCGTAAATGATGCCCATGAGAATAACTTGAGAAATTTTTACAAAATGCAAATTCCTGTGTCTCATTCTTCAATGATTCTCATTCATTAAGGCATGTGCAATCTGGGGGGAAATTAATTCCCAGGGTAATTCTGATATGCATTCCTGATTAAGAACAATCACTGGTGAAAACATAATTCAGAGAACGGCTGAATCAATGAAAGTCCCATCAAGTGGTCTTTGGTGAGTAAATCTGTCTACTGTCACACAGCGCCACTCCACATGCTCAGGGTCCTAGCCATGCTGCTTCCTGACTCTATATAGCAATATTATAAAGTGGATACCATTATTTTCGCCACTGTATAGATGAGGGTGGAGAAGACTAGAAGGCGCACTGGCCCTCCACCGGCGCACACAGTGAGCAAGCTCTGTGAGGAACTAGGATGCAAATTCAGCTATCTATATTCTAGGGGCCTCTATTTATAACCACTAAGAGATAGTACCTCTCACTTTCATATGAGCGCACATCAATTTACCAAACTTAAATCACAATTAACTTTCTGGGAAATAATAAGTAAGAGTAGATAGAAGCACACACATAAGAGAAATTATTTAAACATTCATTCCTATAAAAAATCATTGAGTTGAAGCCAGGCATGGTGGCGCACGCTTGTAATCACAGTACTTGGGAGGTGGAGACCGGAGGATCCAGGTTCGCAGCTGGCCTCAGCTACTTAGTGAGGCCCTCCACAACTTTGTGAGACCCAGTTTCAAAATAAAGTATAAAAAATAGGGCCTGGGGTGTAGCTCAGAGGTAGAATGCCCCTGGGTTCAATCTCTGGTTCCGCAAAAAAAAAAATCATTGAGTTGGATATGAACCAAATTTTAAAACAATGAAAGATGTCATAAAAATAAAAAATAATAGTTTTTTTAAGAATATTGGAAATAGTTTGTATTTGAAAATCATGAAGTCTGAATTTTTGGAAAAGCTAGTATATAATGATTAGTTTTATTTGTCAATTTGTTTGGGTCATGGGTACCCAGATATTTGATTAAACATGATTCATGATTTCTGGGCATATCTGTGAGGAAATTTCCAGAACAGATGAGAATTTGAATATATAGACTAAGTAATGAAGATTTTCACCCCTCCCCCCACTGTGGGTAGGCAACATGGAGGACAGGGAGAGAACACGTAGGCCAAGTGAGGAAGAATTCTCTGTGCCTGACTGATGAAGAGGAATGCTGGTCTTCTCACCTCAGATGGGGACAGACATCACCAATGCTCCCGACTCTTAGATCTTTGTCCCGAACTAAACTATACACCCTAGAATTCCTTGCCAGCTTGTAGATCGTGAGATTTCTCAGCCTCTATAATCATGAGAGCCAACTTTCTATAATAAATCTCGTGTGTGTGTGTGTGTGTGTGTGTGTGTGTACATACTAACAGAATATATGTATTCTGCTAGTTTTATTTCTCTGGAGATCCCTAATAATATACAGTATCATAAGCTAAACTTGGCAAAAGATGACTTCAAAGAGAAATTCATGTCTCTAGGGATAATAATATATGACCTACATGTGTTCTATTTTCCTGATGTTATCTGTACTGCCAAAAAAAAATATATCTCTCTAGGGTGTAGAATACAGACTCATTTTTGGAGAAGAATAAAAATAGCACTTCTATGACATCCAGGTATGTTGTACTAAAATGAAACTATCTTAAATGCTCTTCCAGTTCATTTGGACCCTAGATTTGCTGTTCAACTGCTAATGTTCCCACCAAAACTTTAGCCTCCTGTAGCAGACACAGATTTCCAGTTCTAAAATTATTTTCAATCTAAAAAGCTCTGTAAATTTTTATTTTCACTTTTATAAAGCTTAGCACAAAAGTAGAAAAAATAATGTTCGAACTTCAAATACAATTGGAACATCAATAAGTATTCAATACCCTTCTTCAATACCAAGTTTAGGAAATTCTCAAGGCGTAAAGTATTTGAAATTGTACAAGACGTGAATTAAGAATAAGCATATACATATGTCTAATTGCAATTAAAAATGCAATTTAGGCAGTCTTCCAGGCTTTCAGAGAGTGTGAGAGGTAGGATTATTAGCTAGCTTTATAAATACATCATTGAGATACAAAAACATACTACCACGAATACACAGTCCTCAGTAACCCTAGCACACTAGCTCCTGTTTGCACATTTTGATTCTGCTTTGAAGATTCCTGACTGAAATTTTAAGCTTCCTTACCTTACGATCCAACTGATACCCTTAAATTCAACATTGTGGTTGGAAATTTAGGCAGTAAACCATTTTAGACTGTATGCTTCAATAGAGTCAGTGAATTTGAGAATCTTTATTGTTGTCAAAGAGCTAGGAGGGGTGCAATAGCTTGGACTCTTCTTTTTCTTTTCAATACAAACCACTAATGTTCTGCCTCATTGAAGATGGTGTCCAAATTTTCACTGATGGGTCTTCAAAGCCTGACTTACTGAAATTCTACAGATAGGATAGAGGGGTAAAAAAGACGAGAGAAGGGGGAAAGCAAGGTGTGTATCAAAAGAAGACAGTTTAAGAATGCTCTGGAAACTCACAATGCCTCAGAGTGTGGGATATTTAAGGAAAGAAATAGGACTGTGAAACTAATGAGTCTATGCCCCTGCCTTGCTGCAGGGACTGGCAGATACTTACAAAGTCAAAAACATATTCAATTAGTAACCAGTCCTCTTAGGCCAATGCTTTCAAAAATCAACTTTTCCCTATTCCGTGTGGTTCAAAGATTTACATAGTCTACTAATTGCCAGTGTAATTGTATTTGACTATTCAAGATGCTGAGCCCTGTCTCTACTAAGAACAATGACTTAATCAGTTATGTGATTCACGTTTAAGAAATGTTTAAGGTATGACATACTTTTTAAAAATTTCTACAACAACCCTATTTTTCACTGTTTGATTTACATATTCCCCCTCAAATCTATGAACACATGCAAATTGTAAGTTATAGCAGTTAATGATGAGCAATAGCACATCCATCAATAATATTCAATCAGTACAAGTTTCTTTAGAATCTCACTAATTTAACAAAACTAAAAAGATGTCTTACTACAATTTATTGAGTTTTATTTTTATTTTGTGGTACCGGGGATTGAATTCAGGGACATTCTACCTCTGAGCTTCACCCCCAGCCCTTTTTTATTTTTTGTTTTGAAACAGGGTCTCCCTGAGAGTCTCTCTACATTGCTGAGGCTGTCCTTGAACCTGCAATCCTCCTGTCTCAGCTTCCCAAGTACTGAGATTACAAGCATGCGCCACCATGCCTAGCAATGTATTGGGTTTAAAATGGGATATTCTTATAGAGGTTTCTTGCTTTTCTGTTTGTAGGAGATGTGTGATGTCGCCATGAGTTTAAAACCATAAAATAGTTCAGGCTAAAAATAGTTCAAGCTAGTCATATCATTAAAACTAGTCAATTTTTCACCAGGCGTGGTGACGCACGCTTGTAATCCCAGTACTTGGGAGGCTGAGACAGGAAGATCCGGGTTCGCCGCCAGCCTCAGCTACTTAATGAGGCCCTCCGCAACTAAGTGAGACCGTGTTTCAAAATAAAGAATAAAAAAGAGGGCTGAGGGTGTAGCTCGAAGGTAGAATGCCCCTGGGTTCAATCTCCAGTACCTCCAAAAAAAGGTCAATTTTTTAAAGAATAATAAAGCTTTCTGTTAAGTACCCCATTTTTCTATGCATTTGAGTACACAAACAAAATATCAGACTAGGGAGCATAAATCATCTTTATCTAAGCTTCCCTTCCTTATGTGTATGTGGTAATGGGGATTGAACCCAGGGATATCCTGCCTCTGAGCTATACCCCAGCCTATTTCATTTTATTTTTTCAAAATTTGAAACAGGATCTCACTAAGTTGAGGGCCTCTCTAAGTTGCTGAGGTTGGCCTTGAATCTGCGATCCTCCTGTCTCAGCCTCCCAAGTACTGGGATGACAAGCATGTACCACTGTGCCCAGCTTAACCTGCCCTTTCTATGCTCCGGTCTCTGGTGATGTCGGCTGATAGCGGTGGAGGGGAAGCCTCTGCCTTAGCCCCGGTGACAGGCAAGGCACTGGGAGGCAGCCCGTGCCATCTTAGGACAGCGAGAAGCACGGTGCATTTGCAGTAGTGACAAGGTAAGGAAGGGCGGCCTGAGTCCAGCTTTCTTCTATGGCTCTTCTCTCCTCGCGCCCATTTAAAATTCCAGTTGACTTGCTTTCTGATGCAATGAAGAATCACTAACGCTGATGACTTTCCAGAAAAGCAGAGAGAATCTTCATCTATTTGTAAACTGTTGGTTCCCTAACAAGAGGAAACAGACCTGCAGAGCCTGACAGGGAGGCCCTTCACCTCTAAACCCCAGAATCTCGAATCCCAAGGCTCACCGTCTCCTGGGGAAACTCCTGCTAATATTCTTCTGTCACCAACATGTGAGTCTCAAAGGGAATCTAGTTTAATTACCTGCAGACATATGAAATGAGAAGCAGATTCTACTTAAATTAAGGACATAATTTCTGATTAAAGTGTGATGTACAAATGGATATAATGGCAGTCAGGGTTTGAGGTGCCCTAACTCTGACCAGCTTCAAAGAGCTGGAGACTCTCCATAATCGTTATGGCCCAGATGACTCCTATCTACAGACGGAAGCTCTCTCTGTGACCAGTTCAGGATGCGACGTTACAAGTGTCGCTTCCCTGTGATGGTTCCGGTTCCAGGTGGGTGGCTACCACCAGGGATAATCTTTACTACAGACTCACATAGACAAGAAGCGATTCTGAAAGAACATGGTGTCCCTACTATTAGTGCTTTCATGACTTTTATATCTTTGTCATTTCTTTCTCTTAGTGAGAAACCAAAGATATAGATTTGAATGCTTCATGACAATACTGAGATCCCAACAGAGATGTGAAATCATCTTTTAGAACTTATGCTCACAGACACTGTTGCAAAGAATAATAAAATAGATGCAAACTCTTCCAGATGCGCATTCTACTCAAAAACACATGGATAAAGATTTCACAGATAATAAGCAGGTATCCAGGAATATGAGACAATCCTTCACTGCAAATAAGAGGAAGGGAAAGAAAAAGATCAAATATAGCAAACATTCAACAACAGACCTTCCTGAGGCTATAAACTACTTTAGCCAGAGGCACCCTCGTAAACTTCCTCATTCAACTCAGCGGACAACAGTGTAAGGCTGAACTGTAATACCTGCAGGATTGCAATAGTCATGTGTTCCCCAAATAGCTCTATGTGCTTCTTGGGATGTCCAAGTAACCAGAGAGGCTAATATGATTGTGAAAAACAGGTAGGAGAATAAAGAAGTAGACTTCTAAATCCAATAGTCCTACAGTCTTCATTTCCTCTGAGCCCAGACACAATTCCTCCAAGAGGAAAACGGTGGAAACATTTGATTTCCAGCTTTACTGAGCACATCTCTTGTGCAGCTAATCTTTAGCCAGTTTCGTTTCAAGAATGGGGTTGCCGGGCATGGTGGCGCATGCTTGTAATCCCAGTACTTGGGAGGCTGAGACAGGAGGATCGCAGGTTCACGGCCAGCCTCAGCTACTTAGTGAGGCCCTCCACAACTTTGTGAGACCCTGTTTCAAAATAAAGAATAAAAAATAGGGCTGGGGGTATAGCTCGGAGGTAGAATGTGCCTGGGTTCAATCCCCAGTACAGCAAAAAAAAAGAAAGAAAGAAAGAAAGAAAAAGAAAGAATGGGGGTATCCTATTAGGTTAGAGCTTGCCACTGTGTCTGATAATCATTTTCCTGTGGTACCAGGAAAGGCAGTTACTAATCTAGACAAAAATCCCTGTAAAGAATGGAAGACACACCTTCAGCAGCACCAGGTCTCATACCTGGAGAGGATGCTCTGTCCACTGTGGTCTCTGTGAACGTGGCTTGCCACTATAAAACCTTTGCTACCACAAATGTTTTTGCAATAATAATACTAACATGCACATCTATGTAGAGACTGTCAAAGAAAAATTAAATAAAGATATGGAGAAGTTTATTGAACCAGCTTTGCAACTTTCAAATCAGTTGGAAGTGAATTCCAAATAAAAAACTATAAAACAAAAATGTCTGATAGTCAAATGATGTTATTGAAGAAATGGTAAAAAGATAAGCCATATGTAAGCAATCAAAACAGAAATAATAATAATATACATCAAGAACTCCTAACATTCAGTAATTAAGGGGTTAAAAATAAAAAAATATGGGGAAAAGACAAAAAAATTATCAACTAAAGATGAAGCAAGAATAAAAATGAACATAAAAATATGGACAATCTCAGTATTAAGAGAAGCAAGAATTTAAACACAGTTATGATTCTTTACCAAGCAAATAGGTAAGATTGAAATGTCTGACAACAGCCATTGTCGCGGAGAATGTGAAGCAACGGGGATTCTTATACTTTCCTGGTGGTTCTATACCTGGCAATGACCCTGTAAAAACACCGGGGAACTGTCTACTTACTGAAGATGCATGAAGCCTTTGAGCCTAGCCACCCACTAGGATATATGCTTTTATCCTGAGAACACTACGAAGAGACAGGTACACAAATGTTTATAGCATCACTCCATGTCATAGCGAACAGTTAGCAAGAACCCACATGACAAAGAAGGAGCAATAGCTGAACACTTCAACATGGATGAAGCTTAAGAAGATAAAATTAAAATGAATAAAAGAAGGCAGATAATATGTGCAGTGTGATACCACTTATACCATGATCAGAATATACTGCATTATGGGTGTGTGTGTGTGTGTGTATGTGTGTGTGTGTGTTCTAACATTTTATTAAAACTCTAAAGGAAATCAAAGAATTATAAGCACAAAATTCAAGTTAGTAGTTACCTGAAGATGAAAGGTGGCTCTAGTTAGAAAGAAATACACAAAGAGTTCTAATGGCATTTGCAATTCTTTTCCTTGATTTGGACTGCATTATATAGATGAAGGGTTTTGCTAGTTTTCTATTATATTACATAGCAATGTTTTGTATATTAAAGTATGTAAACCATTCCATGATTTTAAAATAAAGTAAAATTAAAAGTGTTACTCAATTGATGATTAGTAACCTAGACAGCAGAGCAGTAGACACTGTCCTATAGCATTACCCTATTTTGAGACAAGGGGTTCTAATACACTCTTTGAAAATACTTATTAGATTAGATAGGTAGAGATTGTTATAATGACTCTGACCACTTTTATTTAATCAGCTAGGTTTTATTTTTAAGTTTAAAATACCAAACAAAATATAAACCTCACTGTCAAAGTTGAGAATAGAATTATTTCTTCTATTGCACATATATAGTGTGTGTGTGCAGAATTTAACTCATAAAAGATTGATAAGTTATGATTGCTGAAGCCAGGCATGGTTACACATGCCTATAATCCCAGTACTTGAGAGACTGAGACAGGAGGATCATGGGTTTAAGATCAACCTAAGCAACTTAGTGAGACCCTCAGTAACTTAGAGCTTGTTTCAAAATAAAAAATAGAGCTGGGATGTAGCTCAGAGGTAGAATACCCCTTGGTTCAACCCCAGTGCCCCCCAAATAATAATAATAATAATAATAATAATAATAATAATAACTAACAAGTAGAGATGCAGGTGTTTTCTATCCAGTAGTAAAAACAAAAAAAGAAAGAAGGTTATGGGTTTGTTGCTCTGCAGACTAGTAGTCTACTAGTGTTTACTCTACTTTGGATGTCTTATTTCAACTTTTTCCTTCTACTGACCATAAGCACACACTTTAGTCTCATTTCTTCTTTTAAATTAGCTTGGCCATCTTACCGCTTCCTTCACTAATTTATGAAATAAATATTTGACATATGTACATGATATATACATGTAACTTTTTAAAATTATAATACCTGTAACAAGTTTCAAAAAGCTACAACTTAAAAGAAAATACACTACTAATGTTCCTCCATGTGAAATATAAATAGGTATGAACACAATAGAATTTACATATCAAACGTCCTCTCTGTGCTTTACTGCTGTCAACATTTAAAAGATGCAGAATGAGCCAGAAGGTCCGCTGCTGAGCATCAAGTTCCAACTCAACGAGCATTAGTTATAATCTATTTTAAATACTATGGGGAAGATGTCGTGATTAACAAAAACAACAACAACAACAAAAATAGAAATCCAAGATGATTTGTGCTTTTCTTTTCTTTATTTTTTGAAAAGAAAAGCTGTTTTCTTTCCTCAGAAGCATAAGGAAAAGCAGCCCACTACGTTCCACTGTGAGCCAAAGCATTCTGAAGTATGGTGAAAAGACTATGTGTGCTATAATGGAGATGTAGTATTCTCAAAAGCATTATTCCAGATTTTTTTATGAGCAGTATGCGATAAATACTATAACTTTATTTTTTTTTCTTTAAAATGCTCTGGGAGAATGAGCTGAAGTTAAAGTAACCCAGCGTTCTCTTGCTGCTTCAAGATTTGAGGTAGGAGGACACTACGAAACTGGACACCATAAAGTACAACATCCTATTGCTCCACTGATGATGTAACCTGATCATCTCACTGAACAAGTATATTAGGTCCCTCATATTCTGGGTATGTAGGAGTAGACAGCTAATACAAAGGTTAGCACAGGGCTGCCTGTGAAGAGCTTATGGTCTATTGTAGACCGTGTGAACATCAATCACTGCATTTAACAGAGTAGAAGAGAAAAAGGAAGGAGCCATTTTGGAAAATGATCAGGATTAAAAAGAAAACTAGTAAAATACAAAAGGAAAAGCATACCATCAACAACCACCTTTTTTTATAAACAACTGAGGTGAAAAATTCTCATTAATATATAGCAAAGAGACAAGAGTTTTTATTTTATTTCATTTTATTTCATTTTATTAATGATAATATTCTAGAGCCTGGAAAAGTGTGGTAATATAAACCAAGTGTGGTGGCACGTGCCTATAATCCCAGTACTTGGGAGGATGAGACAGGAATATCACAGGTTTGAAGCCAGCCTCAACAACTTATCGAGGCCCTTAACAACTTAGCGAGACTCTGTTTCCAACTAAAAAATAACATAGAGCTGGGGTGTAGCTTGGAGGTAGAATGTTCCTGGATTCAATCCCTAGCACCACATACACACAAAAATAAAATGATGATATAAATCATAACCTGCTAGTGGTTATGAGAATCAACACCTTTTCTGCAAATAAATTTTGTAATATGTGACAAGATTCTTAGATTGTTCGATGATGTTTCATTAATAAATCAAATTGGAAAATAACTTCTAAATAGATATCATAAATGCATGCATATATGCATGCACAAATATATTTATCATAATTTTTTATAGTCATTTATCTGTCCGACATTAAACGAATGGTTAGGTAAATGATGAAACATTCAGACTATGAAGTATTATGAGACATTTCAAATGATGGTTCCAATCTTTTTAATGTCATATGAAATGCTCATGTTGAAATGTTCAGCAGATGAATGGATTATAAAATTATGGGATAGACACACAATGGAATTCTACTCAGCAATAAAGAAGAACAAAATGATGTCGTTTGCAGGAAAATGGATGGACCTGGAGAACATTATGTGAAGTGAGATTAGCCAGTCACAGAAAGTGAAGGGTCATATGTTTTCTCTCCTATGCAGAAGCTAGGGAGTAATTGGAATATAAGAGGGTCTTTAGATAATGGAGGAGAAACCCCAGTGGAGCCAGGGAGGTGGCCTAGGGGAGGGGAGGGGGGAGGAAGAATGAAGGAAACACTTCCATTGACATTACGTACATATGTGAGAATACCAATGTCAATCTCAGTATCTTTCTTTTTTTTTTTTTTTTTGCAGTACCGGGGATTGAACGCAGGGGTGTTCTACCTGCGTGCTACACCCCTGGCCCTATTTTTTTATGCTTTATTTTTGAAACCGGGTCTCACGAAGTTGCGGAGGGCCTCACTAGGTAGAGAGAGAGAAATAGGAGAGAGAGGAGAGAGAGAGAGAGAGAGAGAGAGAGAGAGAGAGATCACGCGCACGCGCGCATGCGCGCTGAGGCTGGCCGCGAACCTGGATCCTCCGGTCTCTGCCTCCCAAAGTACTGGGATTACAAGCGTGCGCCACCACGCCCGGCAATCTCAGTATCTTGTATGGGGAAGGGGGAGATGGGTGGGAGTCAGGGTAAAGCTCACCAAGTGTTATGTGCATACATGTCACTATCACTATAACTAATTATGATGTGAGACTACAATGCACCAATAAAAATACATTAAAAATGAATAAGTAAATAACCCTAAAAAATGTTATTTATCCTGACTGGGACCCAACTCTCCCTAAAAGGAGTCTCTGGAAACAATACAAAGTATGTTTTAATTCTGACTCATTTTGCCTTTCTAATTTGCTTAATCCCCATTCATAATTGTAGATTTGCTTTAGAAAAGGGATTTCTCCTTGGTAATTTTTTGCTAACACTGGCCAGGAAGTTGGCCCAATGCCCAGTTCACCGTGTGTGATGGGCCAGTCCAAAGAAAAACCAACGCGTATTTTCAGGATCCTTCCAAATTACTTCAGCCACCTAGCCGCTGTTTAAATTTTTATAACTGAACTCCATGATTGAAATAATGTTGAGCTGTTTGAGAATGCGTCACGATTCTACCTGTGCCAAGCTGAGACTTCAAGCGCTCCTTCCAGGATGTCCATGCCAGCGGTGCTCAGGCATGCTGATGTAGTGATGTCAGGAGGGGGCGGGGGTGTCTGTAGTTGACCGTGAGCATCTCAGGCAGTTTTGCTTTACATTAAGCATCACAAAGTGAAGCTACTTGACAATTTGATCTCATAGCTAAATGCACATTCTTTCTTTTTGTAGGAATTTTGTGACTCATATAGGACACGTTCAGAAAAATTAGAACAGTATATGAAAGCTGAGCCACATACAGACAGCTGATAAGGGAGGTAAAACTCTAAAGCCCACGTAACAGGGCTAATGCTGAGCCAAGACCAGACACAGAAGACAGAGGACGCTTCGTTTGTATAAGACTCAAATGCATACGAAACAACTTTCAAGGGCAGAGAGTAGAAAAGCAGCTACAACCTGGAACATGCACCTGGCGGATGCTCCAGGGAGCTCTCTGCACGCATGCTCTCTCTTGGTCTGGATGGTGGTGATGTAGTTGTACTGATTTATAAAGTGGTACTTTTAAGATACACCTACTTTATGTGAGTTCATCTGAATTTAAAAGCATTTTGAATCATGTGGTTGCCTAATATAACCTTTTATAAGTGATCTGAAGTATGTGCTCAGGATGGAGGGGAGATAAAAAATAAAAACGCTCAACCGACTTACATTCTTGAGAATAATAAATCAACATGTTTTGGCCAGATGAAGTGAGCTCTGCAGACTAAGCTAGACTCTGTACAGAGCCTAGCAACACTGCGCTAGTGACACGGAGCCTTTCTAGGTATCAGCAAAGTGGTACCCATGCCCTTTATCCTGGCTTCTCATTGAGAAAAGAGGATGCTGTCCTAACCTGTATTATCCTTAATAAGCTTTAAGGTTTTGAAAATGTGAAATGGTGCGTCAAAGTGTGTTTCCAGTACAATGTGCTAATTTAAAACACCATGTGACATTTTAAAAATATCTTTCATGAGCCGGGCATGGTGACACACACTTGTAATCCCAGTACTTGGGAGGCTGAGACAGGAGGATCTGGATTCAAGGCCAGCCTCGGCTACTTAGTGAGGCCCTCTGCAACTTAGTAACACCCTGTTTTAAAATAAAGAATAAAAATAGGGCTGAGGGTGTAGCTCCGAGGTAGAATGCCCCTGGGTTCAATCCCCAGCACCACACAAAAAAAGTGTCTTTCATGAATGTACATAGGATTGTTTGAACTGTGTCCTTCATCAAGCCCCCCAGATCCCTTTCTACTATTCTATTGTTATCCCTCTCCACTTTATTCAAAGTCTCTTTTGTTTCAAAGTTTCTCTCTAGCTTCCACATATGAGAGAAAACATATGACCCTTCACTTCCTGAGACTGGCAGAAGGACCTTATTTATCATCATATTCTGAACAGGGAAGGGGAGGAAGCAGGGCAGGGTCCACAGGGAAATGCACTGGGTGCTAAGTACACATGAGCTTCTATCACACTAAACCTCAATATGATGTATGGTTACAATGCACTAATAAAAGTATATTAAATTTTTTTTCATTAAAATTATTGTTGAAGTTGAATATGAAGTTGGTTCTTTTATATTTAAAAATTAAAACATTTGATGCTGGGCATGGTGGCGCACGCTTGTAATCCCAGTACTTTGGGAGGCGGAGACTGGGTTTGCGGCCAGCCTCAGCTCGCTCACTCTCTGTCTGTCTGTCTCTCTCTCTCTCTGTCTCTCTCTCTCTCTCTCTCTCTCCTTAGTGAGGCCCTCCGCAACTTCATGAGACCCGGTTTCAAAATAAAGTATAAAAAAAAGGGCCGGGGGTGTAGCGCGGAGGTAGAACGCCCCTGCGTTCAATCCCCGGTACCGCAAAAAAAAAAAAAAAAAAAATTAAAACATTTGAGAGAGAGGAAGAAGGGAAAGGAGAGGTGTGGAATAATACTTCAGAAACCTAAAACAGGTATTTGCAAATTCTTCACATTAATTTTAAATTAGCACTCACACAAGTTACAATTTATCTTTATTTACCTCTTGTCCTTTGCTTCCTTCTCTGATCAAGTGACTGAATAATTTCCACTGTGAGTTCTAAGTCTCCAGTCCATTCTGACTTAATGATATCCAGAGGATCATGGGTCCCTTTGGAGGGGAGACCGAAGCCACCCTTGTACAGGCCAGACAGAAAAAGGTGAGAAATGAGCCCCCCACATTCCCTAGTACTTCCAGGGGACTTAACTACACTTCCCAATCCTGAAGAATTTGATTTGCATTTTAAAGTGTTTGCTATCTCTTTGTAAAAATGTAAATGGAAGGATACTGGGGCTAGTAGAAGGTTCCTTGGGAGAGGAGATTTGGTCCCTAATAGGAACCATTAATTGTGAGACCTTGAGCAGGGATGAAACATAGATATTGTTATATAAAAATACACTGAAGGCTTTAGTGGCTGTCATAAATGCTCTGCCAGCTTCCTAGGAACTGATCTGCTAGTGAAGGTGCTCTCCTCATCGCACAGTCTGTCTGCACATTCCACATCTTTCTAAACCCGTGGAGGAGATGGGTTTCCCATGGGTAGGTCTGCCTACCATTTCTTTGCTTTCTCTTCTTTTCACTCTACCAATCCAAATTAAAAAAAAAAATACCTTCATTGGTGGCATGGATCTATGCCTTTTTAGTGAAAATCCTATGGTTTAAAGAACCTTTGCTTTTCTCTTCAAAGGGCCTGTTTTTCTACACTATTGTGTGGGGAAAACTGCTGTAGTTTAGCAACAACAGCTCCAGCCTGGAGGGTCCCACTGAGATCGCCTGCTGGGCAGTCCCAGGATTTGGAATCACACCTGCGGGCACTGCTCTGAGCCTCATCTGAAAACTTCACAACAGACTCACTGGGGAGGGGGGCAGGGAGCGATTTTTTTTTTTCAGGTTCTGGCAAAAAGAACTTTAAGCAAATTTATTATGATTGTTCTTCCCTTTTGTAGCTATATATAACTTGTGTGTGTGTGTGTGTGTGTGTGTGTGTGTGTATGTGTGGCACTGGGGATCAAACCCAGGGGCATTCTACCTCTGAGCTACACCCCAAGCCCGATTTTATTTCTTATTTGGAAACAGGGTGTCACTAAGTTACTGAGGGCCTCGCTTGCTAAGTTGCCAAGGCTGGCTTTGAACCTGTGATCCTCCTGTCTCACCTCCCAAGTACTGGGATCATAAGCGTGCACCATCTCGCCAGGCTTGAAGCTATATATGAATACGTAATTCCTAGTGAGATCCTTAAGAGCTTAGAATAAGAAGTAAAATAGGGGTCATATTTACTGTCATGTCACCCTGATGTGTCCCTGGTCCGGTGTCTATCCAAGGACACGTCTTAACAAATAATAGATACTATTTGCATGTAACTACACATTTCACCATTTAGTCAGTTTGGATTCTGAAGAATATTGATGAGATAGCCCTGCACATGAAAGGACCAAGAAATGAACACCTGGGTATCATTCATTTCAGGTGAAGATTGTTCTTGGCAACCTCCATCTGCCAAGTGTTCAGATGTCTAACGCTGCCCGTCGTGGCAGGTGTATTTTGCAGATGTGGAAATAAATATTGAACTCTGCTTTGCCAGGTAGAGGGAGATACAAAGCCTGCTTCAGCTAACCAAGCAGGCAGAGAGCTGCACTGAGCTGTCTAATCATCATGCCAAACCTAGAAACACACTCTCTGTCAAATGGGACTGAATCACACGGAAGGGATGGATACAGAGAAGACACATGCCCAAGCTCCATCATCCACAAAGGACGTCTTTTATCAACAAGAGCCTACAGCTACATAGAAAGGGGAAAGGATCGTTTCATATTTTATTTGGGAGTTCTCATTTCGTGAAGTGAATGATAAAATGTTCAATCAATCCCTATAGTAAGAGTGATTTAAGCCGGGCGTGGTGGCGCATGCTTGTAATCCCAGTACTTGAGAGGCTGAGACAGGATGATCACAGGTTCACGGCCAGCCTCAGCTACTTAGTGAGGCCCTGTGCAATTTAGTGAGACCCTGTTTCAAAATAAAGAATAAAAAATAGGGCAGGGGGTGTAGTCTCGAGGTAGAATGCCTCTGGGTTCAATCCCAAGTACCACAAAAAAAAAAAAAAAGAGTGATTTAAAGGGCCAAAAACTTAACACCCAGAGAGTTTTGTGTGGTGAGATAATACATAGACTTTAAAAAGAGTGAAGGAAATTTTTTTTCAAGACAATAGTACATGGGTCTCTATCCTTCATACAGAACTTTTTGTAGCATGTGTCTTTAAAACTAAAATTAAGCAGTGGGCAGATTATACTTTCAGAGTAAATTTTCTTTAGGGCAGAATATTTGATTAATTACTCTGCACAAAAAATGCACATGTATATGGGGCTGGAGAGATTATTTCATAATACTATAAAAAGATACCTTCTTTTCTTACTAATTTTTCTTACTTCTGATAGTTTGAATGAGGTCTTCTATTGGCCCATATGTAGTTTTCTTTGAGCAATGAAAAAGCATGATTTTCTACACTGATCAAAGTGAAAAAGAATCTCAGAACTGAACATTTTTTCTTTCCAGAATACTTAGGCAGAATTCTGATTTGGTGGGGATGGGGGAAGAAGACAAGAGGGCTAGAAAATACCTCTGGAATATAGAAATATACCAGGAAGATCTAAGACTCTATAGGGCAATTGTTTTCTAGAAAAGTTGCTGAGGACTAGGCTCTGACCACCGGTCTTTCAACCTCGCTTGAATCTCTCTCCCCACTTACCCTGTCTTAATTCAACTGAAAACGGTAAAACTGCTCTCTAAAAATGCCCGAGTTTCTTTTTCTTCTCCCTCCAGATCAACCCCTGACCTCCTCTGGTCTCTCTTTGCAGAAGCAACCTGATTGACTTCTATTACTATTTCAGCCAAGTGCCCTTCCCTGCTAGCTACAGATTGGGTTCAAACAATGAGAGAATTATTACTTTGCTTGAAATGCTATAACAAAGTACAAGAGATGGAGCGGCTTAAACAACAGAAAGTTATTTTCTTACAGAAGCAGAAGCTGAAAGCCGGAGATCAAGTTGTTGGTAGGATTCCTTTGTTCCAAGCCGTCCGCGTGGCCTGGGGTTGGCTACCTTCTCTTGTCTGCACAGGGTCTTCTATGGTACTTGTGTCCTAATCTCTTCTTAAAGGACATCAGTCGTATGGGATGAAGTCAACCCTCATGACCTCCTTTAACTTAATAACCCCTTTCAAGGTCTTATCTCCAAAGATAGTTACATTCTGAGGAATCGGGGTCAAGACTTCAACATACAAATTGTAGGTATACAGTTCAGTCCATTGTAGGCAGGTCTAAGACACCAGAAAAAGACAGCTGTTGGGTACTTTCTGTGGCCACCTAGGTCTCCCCTGGCTTGGTACCAGCTGACTTTCTGTACTGGGTACTTCCTGTACCAAGTGCTTCCTGTACTGGGTACTTCTCATACTCTCCCACAGCAACTTTCCCTAAGGACTCTGGTAACTGCTATGGTCACTGGTCCAGCTCGGACCAGCCCTGGCTGCTCAACCACCCACTGTTGATTTTCCTTGTCTTTACCACACTTTATAAATAGTCCTTTTATAAAACAGTCCCCAATTATCCCTTCTACATGTGCCATCTGAATATTTCTAGGCCTTTGAGCAACACATTGAAAAAATTACCCACCATCAAAAGAGAATAACATAAATTTTTCAGTAGAGTTAACATAAGAAAAACTGTATACCACAAAAAATTCAGATAATACGTAGTAGGTTCTAATTTCTAAGTTTCTCCTAAGTTTCAATTTCTCTTTCTCTCTCATCTGGTGGTGTTGGCAGGTGAAGGATCTTTGGGCAAGACTCTTGATTTTCTTAAGTTATACAAGTTTTCCAATCGTGTGTATTAATAACAGATTCAATTAATACTATTCTTACGGGTGGGTAGGGAGTGGCTGCTTCTCATTTTTTTTTTTCTGCAAAATGCCATAAAACATTCATGACCACAGCAAACACTATTCTCTTTCCCTCTGTGTGGTCCTCAATGTCACCATCTTTCTCTAATTTTAAGGCAGCTTCAGCAACTGCTTCTGTGTTCTCCCTGGATGCTGGGCTGAGAAATTTTGTATGAGAACAGCGTTGAGATGGAGAAACCAGCAGAATGGTTATCTTTCCTGCACCACACCCCGCACCACCCTCCACGCCGCCCACTCGCGCACTGTAGAATTACAAGCGCGATTTCCACACTAGTTATTTCTGGATCACATTTGTTCCGTTAGCAGATACTTTTTTAGTCTGCAGTTTATATTTAATCTCCTGAAATAAACATGGCTCAGATCTCCCAGGAAACAAGTTTCTGGAGTTGATATGTCAGACCATTCCTTGGTTCACTCTGAGGGGAACTAAAATGAATTCTTCCTGTTCTAGCCGTACGTTAGAGGTCCCATCGAGGGAGAAGAAGGACGGACCTTCTACGTTGAACAATATTGTCCAGATGGTCTTCAACAAGTGATGAGGCCAGAGTGTAAATGGAAAATGCATTTAACCTACCTAACCTACTGAACAGCACAGCTCAGTCCTACCCGCTTTAAATGTGCTTAGAGCATTTATATTGGCGTACAGTTGGGAAAACCATCTAACACAAAGCCTATTTTATAATACGCAATCGAACATATCATGTAATTTATTGAATATTGTACTGATTTCACACCATGGCAAAGTCCAAAAGTCATAAATTGGATCATTGTAAATTGAGGACCATTTGTATTTGCTTCGGTATCATTAGCGTACTGAAGTTAAAATTGCAAAATTATTTAGATGTTCGCCTGACCCAGAAGGTAATTCCTATGAGACAACTGGTTCATACCCACTTCCATTTCTACAAATCATTGCTCAGTCCAGAGATATTTTTTTGAAGGACTTTAGCCTATGGCTTCATATATAATGTGGATGCTGAGAGCACAGGGTATTCCAGGATG
Source organism: Glis glis (assembly GCA_004027185.1). Classification (NCBI taxonomy): domain Eukaryota; kingdom Metazoa; phylum Chordata; class Mammalia; order Rodentia; family Gliridae; genus Glis; species Glis glis. The sequence goes on from PVJS01004296.1 coordinate 63,092, forward strand.
TTGGAAACCATTTTGCTTTCTGGTTAGCATCCCACAGCCATATGGATTCAAGCTATAGCCCCTGGAACCAAAACACTCAAAATATAATACTTTCATGAGAACGAAGCTTCTGACACAACATTTTCCCATAAAAGTTCATTAGAAAACATTGTATTGGATTAACACTAAAGTGAGTGTGGGCCCACCCATGTTTGTATGCATAGCAAATGATACATGTGTGCAAACATATCAGGCAATTCATCTCTCCCTCTGAGCCATAAACAGCTACAGATAAACACAGTTTTGTCCAGATTAGCATCAAGGCGACAGACTTCCTTCATATTTTTTTTAAAATTATAGATAAAATTAGATAATGGTATAATTTCAAGGTTGAACACTCATTTTAGTAGTGATTTCTCTTTCTCTATGCAGATATTCTGAGATTGTGAATTCTCAGGATGACAATATCATTTTCCTTTTCATATTGATCAAAAGTATAAAAAAAAACAACTCAACCTGTTTGATATCTATTTTTCCCTTATATTTTGCAAAACTCAGGGTTATCCCTAAAAGTGTTATCAAGGCGATGATTGCACTAGGAGCCCCAGCAGTAGCCATGCGTGGAGCACAGGGCCTTCCTTTTGAGGGTCAGGATGCACGCAATTAGAGTGTGAACCTCGGAGCTCGTCGGCCAACTCCAAATGCAGGTGGTTCTCAACATTAACTTATACTTCTTCAACTTTACACTGGTGCAAAAGCAAGATCCATTCAGTAGAAACTGTACTTTGACTTTGGAACTGTGATACTTTCCAGAATCCTGGGTGTGCAACCCTCTCACAACGCTGGGCAGGGTCTCAGCTCCGGGTCAGCCACACCACAAGAGTAAACAAGCAACACTGTGCAATGTGTTGTGCTGCTAAACTATAACGTTCAGCAGGCTAGGCCCATGAGATGCATCTTCAACTCATGAGATTTTGCCAATTTACGATGGGTTTGTGGGCACATGGGCCCATTCTAAGTTGAGGAACATCTGTATAGCCTTTCCTAGTTCTTAACTGCATGACCTAAGCAAGTTATTCTGCTCTGAACAGCAGCCTTCCTCTACATAAAATGTGGATATTAAAAGTCCCTATCTGCTGGGTATGGTGGCACATGCTTGTAATCCCAGTACTTGGGAGGCTGAGACAGGAGGATTGCAGGTTTGCTGCCAGACTCAGCTACTTAGGGAGGCCCTCCTCAACTTAGTGAGAACCTGTTTCAAAATAAAGAATGAAAAATAGGGCTGGAGGCATAGCTTGGAGGAAGAATGCCCCGGGGTTCAATCCCCAGTACCGCAAAAAAATAGTCCCTATTCATTACTATTGCTATGACTTCACATTTGAAAGTACTTAAAATAGTGCTGGATAGGCAGTGTATAATCAATATATTATGATTTACAAGTGACAATTTCTGTTTTTACATTTACAAGATTTGAGTCCTGGCAACCTTTACCCAATCATTATAGCAACTAGCAGGGCCAGAGTTCTGTACCTACATGACTTTCAGTTCAGCAACAGAAATAGGCATTTCTGTGGTGTTTTAACAAACTTCCAAATTGCGATTACTATTCAAAATAGGGGAGATTGTTACAGTCAGCCAGACTCTTGACTTTCACAGTAATTTTCCTGGCATAAAATTCTGTCGCGTTGCTCTCTTGGCCAAAGTAAAGGCTAAAGCCCAGAGTGTACCTGAAATAGATAATCAATAATGTTCTCTCTGCAGGCTTAGGCCAGTCACATGGCTATAAGGATTTTATTAGCTCTTGGAACAATGGCAAGACTAAGAAGATATGCATGGCTTCTTGTTGTTGGTGTTTTTTTTTAAACATTAATTTTAAAAAAAAAGAAAGTAAAAGGAAAATGTTTTCTTTGCCCCATCAGGGTAGAAAAACAAATTCCACACTGCTCAGGATCTCCCTGTGGAAATATGTGTTTCATGGAGTTGAAATGTTCCACTGTTGTTGCGTTGAGATCATTTGGCCTGGTTCTCATGCTGTCACACACAAAGAATTCTCCCACATAGGATGAGAAATTGGCCATCGGCTTTTCAAGCATCTGCTTTCAGACATGGCTTGAGCACTTGTTTCTTAATAATTTAAAAGTCCCCAAACATTTCCAGACTGTATAAAAATCAGATAATTCTCAGGAGATGATGGAATACACAATGTGTTCTGTCTGGGTCTAGAAGTTTCCCAATTGTCCTGATGGCTAATTATAGATTTGTTAGAAAATTAAGGGGTGTGTGTGCAATTCTCAAGACATTTACACTGTTTAGAGACTATATCGCTTTTTTAGCTTATTGTAAAAAAATTGACCTATGTAAAAACTCGGCAAAATGTTTGAAATGGGAATACTAAATACTTGGATCATACATAGCTTATTTACTTATTTTAGATTTTATACAAGAATTTTCTCTTCACTAATTACAATAATTCTATCAGGAATACTTTTTCCCTAAACACAAAGTTGTTATACATTTAATCATGAGCATATGATTAAACTTTAAATAACTTAGCGTAAATGGTAATATCAGTAATGTTATTTTACCCTTTATAGGGTAGTACAGCATTTGTCAAAATTGCTGAGATGTTAATACAAAAATGGCTTTGTGTTTTGACCTCACAAATTATGAAAATAATAAAAATCATTTTAGTATTGACTTCCATGTATTGCAGGCACACGATACTAGCTCCTTTTATGAACATAAGAAAATACGAAGGAATTCATTTCTTGCTTCTTAATTATTTCCATGCTATCAAGTTCACATGAAATACTTTTCACATACTATTTTGTATTCAGTACTTCACATAAAGCTAATACGGGTTTTTCAAGCTTCTAACCATTGCAACAGAGATGATAAAAGAGTATGACATGAAAGAAAATGTTCATATTTATAACATTTCTGAGCCTAAGTAAATTGACCTAGCACAGCCTATTTCTGCGTACTCATAATTATGAATCTATTTCTGAATTAGAAAAGAATCAAATGTTTTCAAAAGCAGCTACTATAATGACTAGATTCCGCAATGCACACATATACCCTACATCTTTTAAAGGAGCTAATAAAAAAAGATTACCTCCTAGAGTAAGCTCCTATTTGTTTTTCAGATCAGCCTGAAGCCAATTCTGTAGCTGAAAGTTAAGCTCCCTAAAATTTGATAAAAAGAATGAACCTAAATTATGGATTGCAAGCTTTTCAAATATTGGGGCACTCTCTTTCCTCCTTGACATGCATGGTGGCCACTTTTTTTTAAATATTAAAACTCTGAAGCCTTCGTTTATCAATTGGACGTCACTCTTATTTTCGTTGGGCTCACGTGTGAGTGACTCAGGGACACTTTTGCTTGCCTAGTGAACACGAGCAAGTCAAGGGGAAAAATTGGAATGATTTGTAAACCAATCTACAGCTCCAGTGTTAATCACCCAGCTAAGACATAGGATGATGACAGCATGCCAGATATCACCACGAGATGTCCGTCCACCCCTAAAATCCAAAGTTTAGTGTACGAGCTTCTACTGCAAACAAAACACCTTACCCTCCCCCAAGTGTGGCACCTGGAGCCTGATTTGATGTATTTCTTTAGTCTATGTCCCTCATGGTTCTCTCATATATACTTACCAAATGCCCTGTTAGGAGCCCCTTGTCAATGACTCTCAAATTTATTCCTGTACCATTCTATCAATTCCCAAACTGTCTTCTCTGTTTAGCTTGTTATAATAATGCCCATTTATTCATATCCTAAATAATTTAAACATTACTAGAAAATAAATCATAATTCTTTTAAATGCCACAAAACAAAAACAAAACAAAAAAACATTCAACATGGCATTCACTTGTTAACCTAAGCTATTCTCAAGACAGCAAGATTTCAATTCTGCAAACCTAGAGCCAAGGGTGCTACATTAGCTGGGGCCTCCCCATTGCAATTTCCATCTTCCTGTATCGCCCTAGGCATTTTCTTTCCAACTGATCTTCATCTCCATAGCCAACCAGAACACCACAGCCGTGTGGTGACACTGGTGACCTGTGCTAGCCTCTACTGTCTTCTACCACCATCTTCACCAGTTCATATCCAAATTCCTAAAAGTCCAGCTCAATGTTCACCAGGTTCAAGACTCCCTAAGCACTCAGTAACTATTTCTTGAGTACCTACCATGTTGGTCAGGAGAAACACTAAAGTCCTGCTGCAGAACTCCAAATCTCAATGGATTAGAATAAAGTTGGGTAGTTCACAGGGGCCCCACGTCCATCTCACTTCTCCAGGGGGCATCTGCTCCACATTATCTTCATTCAGATACCAGGCTATTGGAGCCTATACGATTTGGAATATATTTGCCTCTCTGGTGGAAAGAAAGGAACACGGAGGACCATATACAAGATCTGAGAGTCTTGAACCTAGAAGCAACATGATACCTCATCACTGCTCCTCCCGTTCCAGCGTAACCAAGAGCGTGGTTAACTACCAGGGCTACGCGGTGAACTGTGAGGTTGAACATCCCTACCACGTGTCAGGAGGAGAGCAGGAGTTATTACTGAGCTTCGTCATGCACCTGGAGATTACAGGCGCAGCCTGATCTCCAGTGGGGAAGATTTCCTTTCTCTTCACACTTCTCTGATTGTATAATGATATTCAATCTACTTCATGGCCATAACAAAAGTTCTCCCATTATGACCAGATGTCATACTGATAGATCTAAGCTCTAACATACAATAAAACAGGAACCTCACAGATGCAGTCATTGAGCAAGCAAGCAGCTTTATACACTTGGTTCTTGGCTTTTCATATTTCTTATAACTTTAGAGCAAGAGCTTGTGGCATTCCTCAGTACCATCAGCCCTCTTTTCAGGCCCATGATAGAAGTGCACTTCCTGAGGCCACAGAGCCTAGCACCCGATGCCTTTTACCCAGAGGGCTGCGTTTCAGTACCAGGCCAGTGCAAATGGTCGCTGATACAAGACCCTCCGAGGCCCTTTTTGTGTTAACACAGATGTCAGCACCTATCAAGGTGGTGGCGTCATCGCCAGGCTCCGACTCGCATACACACAAGCTGAAGTAAGTTGCAGACTCCTTATCAACCCAAGAGGTGTAAGAGCTGAGCGAGGAAGAGGCCGCCATCCTAGCAAACCAGTGGATTGCGTAGCTGCTTGCCAACTGTATCATTATATTGGCTAATATATAAGGATCTATACTGGCTAATATAGATCCTTATAAAAGCTACAGCTCAGGTCAACAGTAAGAAGGATTTCACTCTTCTGCATGGACGGCTGCAATGGCCACTGTCTCACGGGCTTTGGGGAGCGGGGTCCAGCCCTGGTCCCACCCGGTCCTACTGGGTATACCACATTTCGAATTCTGTTTCCTCCCAGACTTGAGCTCCAGCTGCCTTTGTTTGCTGGTGGAACTAGATCCCGGCAGGCCAAGGCTGCAGTTGTATGTTTCTATTTCATCTGTGGTCCAGAAAGATTTTTATCTTGCATATGGATGTTTCTTTCCATGTTTTAAAATTTTTGTACCTGCCGTTGTTGTGTTTGGCTTGGGGGTGTGTTGAAGCAGGATCTCAAGGTCCCACCTTCTCCTCAGATGGCGCTGCTGTTTTCCAAGCATCAAATACCCATGTCGAGCCCAGCCTTCGTGAACAGTAGGAGAGAAAACTAGACTCAGGGTCTGAATCAGTTTCCCCATCAGGCCACCACCAATCACTGAGGCCAGGCAACTACGTGTTGCGGAGGCCGCATCACGCATGGTGGATGTTTAGCAGTGTGCTCGGCCTCCACCCACTAGACCCAGAGCATGTTGTAACAATCACTCTTCCTCTAGACCATGACAAATGTCCTCTGAGGAAAGGGAGCACAGTGACTCCCAGTTGAGAGCCAGTGACCTAAAGGTCGCTCCAAAAGAAGAGTAAAAAAACTGCACTAATTATTAGTGCTATTATTAAAGAGATAGTCTCTTTCAGTGATTATTTTAAAGATACAGATTTAGATTGGATATACATATGTAAACAAACAGAAAGTATTCTTCTTTTTTAAAAGAAAAACAAAAAAGGCTCTATTAGCATTTTGCCACGTATTTTACCAAGGAGTAATCTCTCACCATTCAAGATATGTGTTAGCTGTCATATGTATAACAGAGAGCACCTGTGGTACACAGATGTGTCTTTCTGTCCCTTTGTGAGTGTGGATAACTCATTTCAGTTTGCCTAGGACTTTCCCTATTTTAGCACTGACTGTGCCAAGATTCCAGAAAGCCCCCGGTCATGGGCAAACAGAGATGGTCGGTCATTGTTGTAGACCCAATGCTCCTGTCCCTCCAAAAGTCAATGGACAGAACCCTAGTCCCCAAGGTGTCGTTGTGTAGAGGGCCTTCGGAAGGAAATTAGGACACAGGGCTCTGTAAGGGCTCTGTCCTCATAAAAGAAGCCCCAGAAAGCTCCCTTAGCCTTCTACCACGCGAAGTTGCAGTAAAAAAACAAATACAAACAAACAAAAACAGCACCTAGGAGCCAGGGAGTGGCCTGGCCCTGAACAGATGCCAAATCTGCCAGCACTTTGAACCTGAACTTCTGAGACTCCACAGCTATAAGAAAAACATACTGTTAAGCCGGGTGTGGTGGCGCACGCTTGTAATGCCAGTACGTGGGAGGCTGGGACCAGAGGATCCGGGTTCGCAGCCAGCCTCGGCTACTTAGTGAGGCCTCTGCAACTTAGTGAGATCCTGTTTCAAAATAAAGAATAAAAAATAGGGCTGGGGGTGTAGCTCAGAGGTAGAATGCACCTGGGTTCAATCCCTGGT
>PVJS01004297.1:0-69897 GCA_004027185.1 Glis glis
CTTTGTGAGGCCCTCTGCAACTTCGTGAGACCCGGTTTCAAAATAAAGTATAAAAAATAGGGCCGGGGGTGTAGCACGGAGGTAGAACGCCCCTGGGTTCGATCCCCGGTACCGCAAAAAAAAAAAAACAAACAAAAAAATACTTTAGCTTCAGGTGTCCTGGGGGCAAGAATATGTAAAGAAACTTTTGTCATTATCTTGAGACTCTCCGTAAATCGAAAACTTTTCAAATGCAGAGAAAGATTTTTAAATGTTAAAAGGAAGAAGAAGAAAAGGAAGAAGAAGAAGAAGAAGAAGAAGAAGAAGAAGAAGAAGAAACCAATAAGTAAGCGGAATAGAAAGAAAATATATATAATGCATGCATGTATCATGTATATGTAGTTCACATATATATTTGTTCTCAGACTGAGAACAGGCACACTCTGCTGTTATTCTGCATTTCCTTAAAATAAAATAGTAAATTAATGAATTTTAAAAAGAATTTTCTTAGTAATAGTAATTAGGTTTTAAATAATAAAGATAGTGAAGTTAAATCATCTCCCTCATCATAAAAAGACACTACGCATACAGTACTTATCATGTAGTGGCAAACCCTGCTTTAAGTGTTTTCTATCTTTAATACAGTTATTCATTACAGCATCACTTAGAAGATCATAAGATCATTAATGACATTTATAGATGAGTAAACCAAGCAATTCAACTTTAAATCTTACCCTTAAGATAAGTGATACATCCTGTATAGATTAACCCAGAATTGATGCTACTCATGAAAAGGGAAGGACATCCATCAAATAACCTGGAGGAGGTGGACTAACTTCAGAATAAGAAAAGAGATGAGCTACATGTAAAACTGTAGGAAAATTATGGATTGCGTATTATACTGAAAAACAAAAAATAATCAGGAACCCATAGTTTTCAGTGTATCAACAGGATAAAAACAGGCTTTTAGGTAGTACTGAATTTGAGCTGAGAACTAGCTATGTAGTGCTATCATCCTATATTTCCTTAAAAGAAAATAATAAATCCATTGGATTTAAAAGAAATCTTTTCCTTAGTAATGATGTCAGCCCACCTGATGGAAAGGTCCCTCTTGCAGCATGCAATTAGGCTACTTGGATTGGGCAGAATGTTATATAGTGGATAATATAACTGCTGTCCAGTTAGAGGCTTTTAAGTTGCTAAGAAATGTGTTATGAGAGACTTGTGTTTTTTTTTCATTCTCCATCTTCCCAAAGATCTTCAGCTAAGTTTCTACATATGTTGATATATAAATTAGGAACTTAAAATAACATTACCAAGTGTATCTGTTGTCTCTTTCTACCAACCTGAAACTGTGTGTTGTGATATTCCAAAAAATCTTCAGATAAAGAAGCAAGAGTATAACATAAGAATGTTGGGGCTTATTTAAAGAAATCATTACCATTGCTTTTTTATTACTTGAAATAACTTTTAAAGCATTTCTCTAATTAAGAAAATGTATGCCAAACAACTTGTCTCGTGTATACTGAAAAAAGTAGCACTGTCCATAAAGGCAAGTTGCTTTATATTTCCAACACCCATATATTCACTCCTACCTGAAGCTAAAATGGGAGGTCTAAATGGGCAGGTTGTTTTGAATGCCATTTCTTTAGAAGAAAAAAAAATAACCAAATAATTCAATTAAAATAAGCAAAAGACCTGAATAGACATTTCTCAAAATAGTATATAACATGTGCAACAGGTTTATGAGAAATGTTCAACATCACTAACCATCAAGGAAACATGGAAACCCAAACCTCATCCCTCTCACTCACAAACCATCTGACTCCAGTTAGAATAGCAATTATCAAAAAGACAAAAGGTAGAAAATATTCATTGGTGAAGATGTAGGGTAAAGGGAATCATCACACAATGTTGGTGGGTATGTGAATTAGTATATCCATTATGGAAAACAGTACGGAGGCCCCTCAAAAAATTAAAAACAAAACTACCATATGAGCCATCAATCATGCTACTGAGTATATATCCAAAGGAAATTAAATTAGCGTGTCAATAAGACAAGTGCACTTCCATGTTTATTGTAGCAATAGCCAGAGTGCAGAATCAAATTAAATGCCCACCAGTGGATGAATGGATAAAAAAAAATGTGTTACTTATAAACAATGTAATTCCAGTAAGCCCTAAAAAAGGATGAAATCCTCATTTATGACAACATGGATGAATATGGAAGACATTAAGCTAAATGAAATAAGCCAGGCTCAGAAAGCAAAATACTGCATGATCTCATTCATATGTTGAATCTAAAAAGGTTGATCTTGTAGAAGAAGTAGCAAGTAGAATAGTAGTTACCACAGGCTGGGAAGGGGACAGAAGGAACCCATGAGAAGAGACTAGCCAATGGGTAAATGTTTACAGCTAGATAAGAGGAATATGTTTTGCTGTTCTGTTATAAAATATGGTGACTATATTTAACAATAATGTATTGTGTATTTTAAAATCCAAGAGAGGATTTTGAATGTTGTCACAAAAAAAGAAATAAATGTTTAAGTTGAGAGATACATTATTTACCCTCATTTGATCATTGTACAATATATATTTGGATCAGAACATCATATTGTACCTAATATCTGTTACTGTTATATGTCAATCAGAAACAGACCAAAAAAAAAAAAAACAACTATAATGCTGAGAATGTTCGGGAGACTGTGGGACTCTTCAAACAAAATAACAAAAAATAATAGCAATAAAAATGGTAATCATTTTAACAAGAAAGCTTGCCTTCCCAAGAGGCTTAGTGCATACTTTGACTTCCCTACTAGAAAAATCAAGACATGAAAATGCATTTTTCCATTGACAAAACTATAAAACCCCAGTCTGTGAAGAATTCAGTTCAATCAGTGAAGCATATACCTCAGTCAAGTAGAGTGAATGAGGAAAAACATACAATCAAATTGCATCAGTAAAATTTGTTTCTTGAGTTGTACAGCAATTTAAAATTATGAGCCAATCAGACATCTAACAAAGTATGCAACATTTTAATCAATTATGCCCTGAAATGCCTTGATAAGGAAGTAGTTAAATCTGCAACTTATTCATAGAATAATGCATATTGATCATCACATTTTATATTTGATCACCAATGGGTAACTATATGTTGGAATTCATCATACTTCTTTCTAAGTTTGCATGTACTTAAAATCCCAACCTAAAACCCATGCCACTAAACTATCATATTTTACATATACTTTTCACAAATCTTATACATCCCAGAGTTCATCATTAACTACCTCTAGGACTCAGGTAACACATGAGAAGATATTCAAGTAAATGCTGGGTTTGAATGTAACCTTGAGTTCTACAAATATCCCCTAAGTCAGAAGAAAAGTAAAGTGTGTAATTCACACACAAATTTCAGTTCCGATTCTTAAGCTAGGTCTACAGATGGCTCGTCCATCACTTCATGTTCCCATCTATTTTTAAAATTTATTTATTGGTGCATTGTAATTATACATCTTGATGGGTTTCAGGGTGTTAGAAGTATACATGCACACATCGGTCAATTAGCCCTCCCCCAGGTCCCACCCCCATTCCCTCCTTCTTGTGCTCAGCATAGTAGTTGACTTTGATAAGTTTGTGTATGTACATCTGATGAATGGGTTAAAAAACTATAGGATCCCATCTATTTTTAAAGAAGACAATTGAGATTGTCTCCTGTAGATGTTTGGATTTAAAATGTCCCCCTAGTCCTCCTGAAGCAAGGTAGCAATGTTGGAAGAAGGGCTTGGTTGCTAAGGAGAGGTTGCTGGCCTTGGGGATTATATGGTTCCTCCTCCCCCTGCTCTCTTTCTCCGTCTGGCCTCCATGATGTGAGGAGCAGAGTCCCTATGTTCTCCCTCTCTCTCTGCTTCCCACCACCATGCCCTGAGCTCCCTACAGATCCCAGCCTCACAAGGACTGATCCTGGAATCCCCCGAAACTGTGAGCAAATGACTCTTCTTTCCTGTAAGTTGTGTGGTCAGTTGTTTTGGATTATATCATTAAGAATGTTGACTGAGACATCTATCACGTTCACTTTCTTTTCTGCTTTTTTCTATCTTTTAAGCTTGGGAAAGAGAAAACTCTCCTTCATTTTTTGAGATTAAGCACTTGGAGCATGCTAACCTTCTTCCTTTTGTAATGCAAAGTCAATTATTTTATGTAATTGGAGGTTTTATGGAGGGATTATAAAGATGAGGGCAAAAAGCACTTCTTTGTGTCTTGCTGCTTATTGTCCTTCCATCCCAGCTAACTTTTAAATCACTACTCTTTTATTTTCAGTTCTCCACATTGCTAATTTGGATGATAATCACAGATTACTCTCTCATACCTATGATTCATCACATAAGAACATAATTCACAACTTTATACACCCACATGCATGAACACATACTTTTCTTGGTAGATCATCTTCCAAAAATGTCAACAATGTGATTAGAACTATGAATCACAAAGCATGTAAAAGGACGTTAATTTTAATATAACATGTTCTGTAGGTGTTGTTAGGTGCCAAACCACCCACAGACCCTCATTCAAAATGTATAAAAACAAGGAAGAAGTATAAGAGAAAAAGTAAAGGTACAATGATATAATAAGGACAAAATAAGAGGATGTGGGGGTGAAAAACTAAACAAAAATGTGTAAAATTATATCTGAGCCACTTTATACACCTTATGGATCCACTTTTATTGGTCTAGGAGCATTTTTTAAGTCATACCTTTCTAAATATTATAAAAATGAAATATCCAGAAATTAATTGTTAAATTAAGCATTATAGGAAAACCTCATGCCCTGTAGCAAACTAGTCCTGAAAATTTTATGTATTTTAAAACAAGGAGAGGATATGAAACAGAAAGCTCTCTACTGTCATTTATACTGTGCCACGTCCTTTGGATTTATGATGTGTAAAACAATATAGCATAGTCTATCAAAGAAATCTATCTATACACAAAGAATGATAGACAAGGTACAACGTATGATTGGGTACTTAAAAAACAATTGTTATCTTGAGCTGAAGAAATTCAGAGAAATTTAATTTGGATCTGGAAGCATCCTTTATCTGTTCTGATGAAAGTTCAAGCAAAGTGAATAGCATTTGCAAAGACACAAATTCTGAAGTTGTTTGGTTTTTTGATGGGATAAATATTTGATTAGTGTGGCTGGACATTGATTATAACTAGACATTTTTTGTGGAAGCTGATTATGAAAAGCTCTGCAGGTTGTATTGAAAGACTGTAAAATTGAGAGGAAAATCATGCCAATTCTGGTCTGAAACTTGTGATTCTCCTGTCTTTTCCTCCTGGGTAGCTTGGATTACAAGTGTATACCACTGCACCCAGATTCTGATGGGTTGTGTTTAGTAGTTGCTCTTAGAAAATAAAATTTATAATCCAAATAATTCTGTTGTAATTTAAGAGATAAAGAAAGGTCAAAGCTATGGGATACTGGATGTTGTAATCTGTAGTGTTACAACTACCCAGCAGTGTAACCCAAAGGGATATCAAAGGAACTGTCATCAGTGTTTTCCTGAGAAACACATTATAGGCATGGGCTGCAGACTGCTTAATGCATGTATATTTTATTCCCCAAGAAGCTTTTCAAATAACTGCATTATATTCTGGTCCCAACAGTGTAGTTCTCATGTCGAAGGCAGAATTAGACAGAGGTCCACTATAATAGTATCCTTCAACCAAAAGGAACATTTGGTGGCAAGTCATAGAATTTGTTCCATTATTAAGTGTTTAGTTGGTTTCAACCAGTATCAGTCTGCTAAATTGCTTTGCACTTGTCACATGCTTTGGATGACCCTACAGGACAGATCTCTCACTTGCTACACAAGGGAAATTAAGAGTGTGGTCACAGTGCGCTTTCCATTCATTACAAATGCTTGCATTGATTCTATTTGTACTGGTTTCTATTTTCTCTTTCTATTCAGAATAAACTTTGCTTTAACCCTAACTTCTTACCTCTAGGGGATGTCCCTCAACTGAGCTACTATTCCTAATTCAAAACTGAAATAAGATCTACTTATTTTTAATGGATAGTCTGGTTCTTCATTCTTTGCCTTTTTATGTAATGGATTTTTTTGGCTATATTAATTCAGAACCATCACATATCCTTTCTTAGAGGCAAGGTAGTAATTTTGCTTCATTTCCCCATATTGTGATACTCAGTTTCCTCATCTATAAAGTACTTGCATATCCTCTTAATACTTAAAGTATAGTTAGTTGCTGCATATGATGATATCTGTGAATGTGCTGTGCATTGTATAGCACAAAAGATAGAAATATGTTATATTAATATTCATCAAACATACCTTCCAGTTTTATATTAATATAATATTTTTATACATATAAGGATTTCCTGAATTTTGTTGTATTATCTCATTCCTGGCTTCCACAGTGTCATTGATCTAGCTTTTCTCTGTTTTTGTTTCATAAGGCAACTTAAGAAAAAAAAATTGACTTGTGTTAAAACTGATAGTGTAGTTAGCATGAAAGCTGCTCCCAGGTTCGAAATCAAATGAACAAATTCTTCCTCAGTTCTTGACCACTTCCTACAGACTACCTTCCTGCATTTATTCTATACTATCATCTTACACATGTCACAAGAGTAGGCTGGTTCTGGACAAACAGAATTGTTCATCTGCTCTTCAAGCCTAGGCTTCCCAGGCTCAGCATATTTGGTCAACACAGCCTTCACAGTCTATTTAGGTAGCATCCTGCCTTTCTCCAGGGCCACATCCACTGTGATGTTTTCCATCTTTTCCAGATACAAGCTCTTTTTCCCAAGTCTCTAGGTCTTTGTCTTCCCTAAGGTACTGGTCCCATTCATGTTAGGACTATTGTTGTCTTCTTCCCACATTCTAATAAAGCTCTCTGAGGGTAGAGTCTATGCTTGTATATCTCTACATTCTCTGCAAAACTTACCCTGATTACAAAAAGAACAGCTAACATATTGAACCAAATAAAATTGAGAAATGATTTAGAGTAATATACTGGAATGCACCTTGTAGAAAAGCTATTACAATTTTTATAACTCAGCCAAGAAAACTCTTAGGCCTAGCTTATCAATGTGAGATTGATGGCATTAGACCTAGAGCAAAATTTTGACTAGGAGTGGAAAAATAATAAATGTTCTGCAGATACCATCAGTGTCAGGGGATATTGGTACAAAAGCAGGGCCACTGGCTTTTAAGTAGCAAGAACATTTAGCTGCATGCATATTTCCTTCTACTCACCATGCAACTGTGTGCTCAGTGTTGTGGCTCCCTCCTCCCAGGAATCCACAGCATGACCAATTCTATATGTATAGATTCTAAGTCTTTATCTTTCCCCCAAATGTTTTGACTTTCACTGGGCTGTGGGAAGGAGCATAGCTGTGTCTTATAGATGTTATGGAAGACATTAACATAGACTGATGAATCAGTGAAATGCAATTTGATTTCTAAAGGAGAGTTCTCAAGAAAATTCAAGAATAGCCTCAAACCTTTTCATTCTTCCTTCCTGATTTGAACTCTGATTTGAACTCATTTTTGCATTTGCTAGCTTAATGTACAGTAGACTTCAAGACCATTCCATTATGAAGGCCCAGTAATCAACAGTTCTCCAGGCCCCTTGAAACAGGGAATTTGGCTGAATTTGCACATGTGAAAGGCCATCCCACCACTTCATACTTTTCTATCTAAATTAGGAGATGGATAAGAAATAAAGCCTTCATAACTTTATAACTAATACACAACAATTTTATAACTTCTGTAGAAAGTGCTAGGCTAAAAGGAATATTAGTAGCATTTAAAATTTTCTGGTAGCTAAGTCCTTGAGAACACTATATTTATCCTTTTGAAATAGCTGAGCATGAGAATTTTACATCCTATACTCTGAGAATCTAGAATTAGAGATAGATTGTTTTGAAGCTATGTTTATAATGGTCCCTAATATCTCTTCCCTGGTAGTCCGTCTGTTACCTTATTAAAAAATCCATACCCATAAACTGCTATGGAATGTATATTAACATAAAGTTTTTGGTAAGCAATTAGATTATAATTATGATCATGATGATTAAAATGATGTAGAAGTGTAGAGCTCCTTAATCATCTATCACAGGAATGGGGAAAAAGAGCTTGAAGGTAGCACACGGTGGATATTTTCAAAGCATAAATATGATTCTTTTTTCTGGGTCAAAACATAATGTTAATTTTTTAATAAGAAAGTAACAGATTGAATATGTGTGCAATAACATTTTATCAATGAATATGTATTATATAACCATATGCAGGATAAATATATAAATGCATGAGCCAAAAATACCAAGATGTCAACATCTATTATCTCTTAGGGATATGATCTCCATTTTGAAATTTTTTTGTGCTTTTCACATTCTTTGATATCTTCCAATGAATGAAAATGAAGACTTAGTAAAAATTGCTGTGACTTTAATTTCATAGTTCAGAAAACTATGGGCCCAGGGTCAAGTATGGCTAACTACCTGGTTTCATAAATAAAGCTTTATTAGAACACAGGTAAGCCCATTATGCCCACTTGTTTATTTATTCTCTAGGACTGTTTTCATACTATAATAGCAAATTTGAGTAGTTGTTAAAAGGACCATATGGATAGCAAATCCTAAAATATTTATTATTTGGCATATTACAGAAAAAAGGTTGCCCACCCCTACCAGCTCAGAGAATAGTTGATAGGCCGATACTTTCTTAAAAGCATAATCTTACTTTTAAAAAGAACAAGAATGTTTCCTAGGATTAAGTTGTTACACTGCCAGTTTAAATTCACAGGTGGAAGTATATGCCAACAGATGCAAAATTTTGACTCCTGTTATATTTTAGTAAGCTATTTCAACAGTCATTTTTATTTAGTTAAAAATATTTTTATTACAATTCAAGCTTAAATAAGCTCTGTGTCTGTCTGTTATGATACTTTCATTTTCTGGCCTTTCTTTTGAAGTCTTTTCCGAATAAAAACAGATGGGATTCCAGAACTAGAGAAACTGTATGAATATCGGAGCTACTTGTTTAAAAAAAAATACAGAGAAAAAGGGAAAAATCTGTAGATATATTAAAATTAAATGGATAACCCAGAAATTTAATTTCTTTCATGGACATCTTTTATGATGAAAATGGCTAAACTAATGTTTATTTTTCATGTAATTTGATTGTATAATTACAATATATGTGATTCAGTAATGCAGATACATCCTCTTTCAATGAGTAGATTATACAGATAGATGGCACACAGCAATGCACAAAGGTAGATCAAACTAACAAAGGTAAGATCAAACAATTCTTGTCGATGAAGACAAAGTTGATTAGGACTTCCCAAAGATGCCTTGGGAAGGAAGTTTGCTCAGTCATAGAGTTTCTTGTTCACAAGCTGAAAATAGATCAATTTTCCAGAAGCAGCAGACATATTCTTACTTAAAACCAGGCAGGGACTTTCTCAGGAAGCCTCATAAAGAGTTATCCAGAGCTTCCTCCACCTCATTCGTTCAATAGCTGGGAAAAGACATGTTATAGCATCTCATTAAAAGCTGATGATATCACAGAAGAAAGGATAATCCCATTACATATGCATCTATTTAATACAATAATGTTATGATGGAGATCACTGGTCTCTGGTCTCAGATGTAAGACAGAGATAAATAATTATAATATGTAAAATTAAGTTAGTAGATTATTTTACTGACCAAAGAAGCTTCAGTATATACTATTATGCAAATAACAAGATATATAAATATATATAATGTGAATTCTTTAATGTAAATAGATGCACACATATATTCATACATAATTTTTCAATATCCCCCTCTACATAACGGGTGAAAAATGACTTCACTATGCTGAAATAACAAAGCCGTTAGCAATGTATTTTCTCTATTTAGAAATGTGACTAATTTGTTTTTCTGTGTTTTCTGAAGAGTCTAAAATGGTCAAGTGTTACATCTGTAATAAGAAATACAATTTCAAGTTGTCTTGTATCTTAATGTCTGGTAAAATACTCTATCAAATCAGTACTTTTTATTTTCTTTATTAAATGCATTACATTTTATGAGGTCTTCTATTTTGAACATTCAGCTGAATTCTGCAAGACTTTTTTTATACTTTTATTTGGCGCATTGTAATTATAAATCATACTAGGGTAGAGAGTGACGGAAACACATGCACGCAATTCTTGGAGCACTCTCTTCTGGGTCCCACCCCCTTCATCCCCCTCCCTGTACATGTCTGAGATTGGAATTGGTAATTTTGTATACATACATAGCATTATTTCAACTCTTAAAGATCTAATCCCAGTGCTCCTAAATTGTTTCATGAAATAGGAAGAGATGGACTACTCCATTTCTGTTTCAAAACTGGAGCTGATGAGAAGCTTAAGGATCCCGTGCCAGCACTGAGTAGGAGTGTACTAAAATCATGAAGCCAAGCTTAGAGGATATAATTAACCCCAAACATGAGAGAAAACATCCATGTTATGATGATGGTACATGTTGTCACCTTTAATTCAGGGTTAATATATGTGTCAGATTATATATAAAACCCTAAATTATCGAATAAAAATATATCAGAAGTTTCTTAAAACATCCACAATAATCAAAAAATAAAAATTAAGAAAATCATGAAATACCATGTTTGAGCTACTAAATTACAATGTTGTACTTATTTTTTGATGATAATTTCAGCATTAGTAAAATATGCAGAATTGTGCAGCATTAGTAAAATATGCAGAAAATATGCAGAATGTGTGTGCATGTGTGTGTGTGTGTGTGGGGGGGATACTGGGGATTGAACCCAGGAGCATTCTACCTCTGAGCTATACCTCCAGCCCTATTTTATTTTTTATTTCGAAACAGGGTCTCACTAAGTTGTGGAGATCCGTGCAAAGTTGCTAAGTTGCTGAGGCTCGCTGTATACCTGTATACCCTGTCTCAGCCTCCTGTATACGCTGTATACCTGTATACCCTGTCTCAGCCTGTATACCTGTATACCCTGTCTCAGCCTCCCAAGTGCTGGATTACTAGTGGGCCACATGTCCGGCTGTAGGAAGTCTTTTTTAAAGCTATTATTAAACATAGAACTTCCAGTTATTATTTTGGTAATGCCTATCAAAAGCATGAACTTTGATCAAGCAATTCACATCATAGAGTTTTCACATAATGTACCAGCAAGGGTGTGCCAAGATTTATACACAAGGATATTCTGAATTATCAAGCAGTTTCAACCAGCAAAATAGAGACTTAATTTTAATACATAGAGAATAGGCTATAGGGGTGATATAATAGCTGAGATGCTAACTGGGGAATGATATGGCCCAAGAGAGCAGGGGTCTTCACTCTGGGCTGAATAGACAAACAAAGAAGATTGAGAACCCAGAGACTAAGATCAGTTGGTATGAGATGGAGACGAAGTGAGGCTTTCCAATGGGAGTTGGAGACTCAGAGAACAGGCAGCTGATGGCAGAGATCTCTCAAGGCAGAAAGAAAAGGAGAACAAGTACCATTTCTCTCTATCCTCCAGCCAGTCTCACTGATCAGACCAGCCAAATGACAGCTGCTCTAGGAGCCCACCCAAACAGGCTGCAAGAGGCTCTCTCCTGAAATACAAACAGATTAGTGTTGGAGCCTCTCAGAGAGTGGACAGCAAAACACCTGCAAAGTAGCAAGAACTATTCATAATGTTGATGCCAACAATTATTGTACAGCTGTATGAAGGAATGAATAATACCTGGCTATGGAATATTATATATAAAACAGCTTGTAAACTATTTGAAGTGTACCAAAATCCATATTAAATATTTTATACTCTATAATAGAAAATGTGACTCAAAGATTTTTTATTTTTTAAATGCCATATTGTCTCTTTGTGTACTCTCCCTCCTTCAAAAACTAGTAAAATAAGTGATTAGGCACATATTTAATCAATAGAGTTGGTTTGTTTTGCTATATGTTGGTAAGTATGAGGGTGTAGATTAAATGAAATTGACAGGAACTATGTATCCTCAACAAATATAATATATTAACACACTTGGATTTGATGCTTTTAGCAAGTGACAGAAAAATAAAGCCTATCTTCATAATGAAATTAATGTATGCATTAATTTAGTGTTTTCAAAGTATTAAAGATTAGATTGCAATACAGTCTTCAATTTGAATTTGAAAATTTAGTTGATACAGAGTTTAGAAGACCATAGAATTTGGACTTTATTCTTTCAGACTTAGGAGTCTGCATATGTCTTAAAGGGATTTAGCCAGACAAAATTGTGCAGTTAAACATTTATTCCTGGTTGACTTGAAGATGGAGAAACAATGAGAATAATAAATACATTCTCATCACTCTGTGGTATGGTAACAGAAAAGACCAAGAGTTTGGTTATGAAAAGTGCAAAAGAAGGAAAAAGACATAGCCTTACTAATGTCTGCACTGGCTTGGAATTGAGTTCCTGATGGATATGGGCAGCAGTGTTGAAGAAATCAGCCCTCTACAAGAAGAAATATTGTCTAAAGGTTTTGTTACATTGAAACACTGCAACCCTTTCCAGATATTTGTTATCAGTACCATGTCCAAAGAGCTTTTTGGAAGTTTCTTAATACTGGAAAGTTGACTTTCCTACACGTTCCCTGTCTGAATGTCTTACTTCTTGCTTGCAATAAACCACCTATCCTGAGTATCTTCCAGACTTGCACCCCTGATACTTATAAAGCCCTTCTCAGTAAGACTCTTTGCTGGTTCTCTGGCACAAGACAACCTGTAACTTTATGAGCAAGGGTTGTGCTACTCTTAGCCCCTGACTAGTGAGCAGTTTCTTCCTTCCTTTTTGCAATGCACTTTTAAATAGATCTTTCAAATTATCAATAAAAGATTTTGATTTCTGAATCTGTGGTCTTACTTTTCATAACAGAACAGTGAGAATAAATAAGCTTCGAGAAGGGGCAAACATGTCATGTTCTGACATGTCAAATTTTATTATTTTAATGAGATATCCTAGTGGAAATGTCTTGTTTGAGATTGGAGCTACAGAACTAGATTAGATTTAAATCTATGACAGTGAAGGTGGATTCAACAATGTCATAGGGACTGTGTGAAATAGTTCAGAATCTCTGATGGTTGTTAAAAATAAATTAGATTTTCATTTGCCTCAGGAAATTTAAGTCTTGTTCATTAAAAAAAGTTAATGAAATGTGTTTCCATCTTCGCAATCTTTGCTAAAAAGAAACCTTAAAGAAGGAATAGCACATGTAGATTTGAACTTTGCTACTTAGTACATACTAGAAGATATTACAAATTTCATGCAATGTGTTTTTTCTAGAGATAAAAAACTCTTTTTGCTTTGCTTTTTTTTTTCCTTGTTAGATGCAGAAGCAGTAGTTTTATCTGAAGTCCTGGGATATATAAAATGGAATTAATATCAGTTGTTCTCAAATAGAATCTATAATTGGTACAATGTTAAAAGAAGCAATGCAACAAAATTTTATTGAGGCAAAAAGGAGTACTTTTAAAACCAAAGAGCTATCTGGACAAACAGATGGCTCATTTTGGAAATGTGAAAATTATTATTATTGTCATTTTGACTTTTTAAAGAATTTGACATCTTGAGTATATTTGACTTTTAAATATAAGTTAAATGGACATACTAATTTTACTATTTTATATATTATTTTGACTGATTATTTGTTCATAGACATTTTGAGGAAGAAATTTAATTAGGCTTCATCTTCCTGTTATTCCTGGCCATGCTAGAAGTGACATATAAATGTATCTCTGTGCATGCTACAAAAATAGAGACAGATCGAAACATTTCATTTTTCACTTTGCATCCTCATACAGGGGATATAAGTTCAGTGACATATGTTTTAATTATTTTTTATTAGTTAAATGTTTCCATAGCAACACATTTTTTACCATTGAGATATAATCAGTTTTTCTGAATGTTTCTACATTTTTTTGTTTTTCGTTCATTCTCCTACCACTCATTTTTCCTAAGGTTTTTACTTGAGCAATGCAAGGCACCAAGCAACACAAAGTATGTAACACTACAAATTTGACTTTTCTTTTTTGGTGCTAGAGATTGAATCCAGGGTCATTGTACCTCTTAGCCCTAACCCTTTTTATTTTTTATTTTCGAAGCATAAGTTGCTGAGGCTACTGAGGGACCTACCTGGGGCTGTTTGAGGAAGTGTCATTCTTCAAAACTATATCCATGGTGATTCCCTTCCTTCCTTCCTTCCTTCCATCCATCCATCATAATTTGTCTTACAAGCAAATCCTACACCATGGATATTCCTTTCTATTAAAGAAGACCTTTTGGTATTGATGTCCATGTTTGCAAGCCTTTGAAGGAGCTTGCTGAGTTATATAAGAGCTTCTGCTAAGCTTCTCACTGTGAATTTTCTTGGTGGTTCCTCCTCTGCAGTGTCCTCTCCTCTCACCTCTTCTTCAGCTATATGTTCAATAGGGCAATAAGAATTTTTAGCTCCATTATAATCTTCTGGGACCACTTTTGTGTATGTGACTCCTTGTTGATAGAAATATTGTTACAAGGCATTAGTGTGTAGGTCTCACTACACATTTCTTTTGTTAACTATTTGTAAGATAAAATTATTTGTAATTGAAATGATAACATTTGGAAAAACATCAGACGATGTTTCTATGATCTACAAGGCACTATAAGACCTGGTCCTAGCCATCCTTTAAAATCTCATGTCATAAACTCTTACACTAACTCAGTCTGCCCCAGAGACACTGGCTTTTCTCATGTCCTTTCCACATGCCAAGCTCATTCCTATCACCAAGCCCAAATTTCTTCCATGTGATATAGCAATGACTTTCCACTTTGTTTCTTTTTCTAGTCTCAAAGCTTAAATAAAAGTAACTATAAATATTTCCTCTTTTTATTCAACTGCAGCTACATATATACTAACCCACACATATGCATCATGTATACAAGTATGCATGCACATGCACACATATGCAAATACTTGAGGTTTAATAATCCCTAAGTTTTTTATGCAACTGTTTGTAGTAAAAATAAATTATCTGCCTACTTTTGTCTTCATTAAAATGTTTTTAGGCTCACAGATAAATAGGTCAAGAAATAGGAAAATAGTATTGTCATCCTATCCATGGAGGATAGGAGTGAGGACCCCCTTGGATTCCAAAATTTGTTGAGGTTCAAGTCTCCTATATAAAATGGTATAGCACTTTCATATAAACCATGCACACTGTCCTGTATGTATAATTAAATTATCTCTAGAATGCTTATAATACTTAACACAATGTAAATGCTATGTAAATAGCTGGTACACTGTACTGTTTAGGGAATAATAACAAGGGAAAGAGTCTGTACATGTTCAGTACAAAGTCTCTTGCCCTGAATATGTTTAATAATGTTTGGTTGAATTCCTGGATGTGGAACCCCACAGGGAGTAAGGACCAAATGTATATACCTGATTCATTTCATTATTACTAAAAGGCATCAAAATTATTGGTATTTCTTAAAATAGAAATATTTCAACTTTCTATAATCAGTTGAACCCAACTTGACAATTAAGTTTGGATATTATGCCAGTGAAAATAGTGTTTTCTAGGTTCCATGTCACAAAGCAATTATTAGTGCTAAGATGTTAGTAATGAGATACCCTGTGTTTAAATTATTAAGCCACTAAATATTTTATTCATAGAAGCAAGTTTCCAGGCTTAAAAATTAAGTGGAGCATAAACCGGTTTTCAAAACATTTTATAACACAAATATAATACAAAATCCTAATAACATCATTGTAGTGGAGAAAGCTATACAGCCATAATTTGTAAGAATATACATTTTAAAACAGCAACATATTTCAGTAAATGTAATAGAACAGTGCATTAATAATAGGATTTATTGTGTTCGAAAAATAGGATATCCTAGTAATTCACAGATCAATAACATAAGATATGATAATTCATTTGGTGAATATATTTTTGTCAGGTACCCTCTTTGTGCCTAGCACAATTAAATGCCCTCAGGGTACAACAAATACAAATTATCTGTCCACCTGGGATGTGCATTTTAGACTAGGAAGAAGTACAATATTTATTTTATAAAGTAGGATAGAAGATGATAGCGCTTTCAAAAAACAGAAGAATGGAAAGGGTTGGAATTATTCACATCACTCAACTTGATGTGATTGGAAGTATGACTATCCAATTTAAGAAAGCATTATGGTGAGAGGCATTTAAAAGATATCTCACTCAAATACAGAAAACAACACTGGTGCAATAGGAATAAAGGATAATTTTTATCATGAAAATATTTGTACATCTAATGATCAATAGAATTATCTTAGATTAATATATGTGATATATATCCTCTTTATATACTTTTTGTCTCAACAATTTAAAATATTACTTTTTGTCCTTTATGGTAATGACCTTGGGTTGAACTCCAGTTCTTTTTTAGCTGGTATAAGTTTTTCCATTCTTATATTTTCAATCGCATAGTCACTCAATAAATATTTGTTAAGAGCATACCAAATGGCAGCCACAGTGCTTTCATTTAGGAAAGTCCATGAGCAAAGCAGCCACAAACAACTACCATCATTAATAACTGAATCATCAAATGTTTGGAGGTGATCAGAGTCATGGAAAGGAAATAAAGAATCGTACAATTTACAGATTGCCCTTGTGGATAGGTTGGTCAGGATACGCTTATTGAGAAGGTAGGATTGTAGCCAAGATTTCAGAAAATGAAGGAATTTTCTATGATGGTACCTGGAGTAAAACTGCAACATACAGAAAAAAAGGTATTTAGCAGGTGTGAGGAAAAGTAAAGAAGTGTGGTGTTGCAGTGTGAGGTGAGGAGCTGCAAGTTCAAGGAGAGAAGGTGGAGGCAAAATTTTTGCACAAGTTCTTGTGCGTTATTGCTATGGATTCTGGCTTTACCCTTTAGCAAGATGCAAAACACATTTGACAGCTTTAAATGAAGGAAAAAAACAGACTTATATGTTAACAGGGTCATTCTGTTATTTTTACTCATAGACCAAAGAGAATGATGTTAGAAATGGAGAAAGAGAACTTTATTGCAAAAAAAAAAAAAAGAAACTACCTGAGAGATGAGATGATGATGGGTGGAAAGTATCAAGTTACTGAGTTTTTAAGAAGTAATGTGATTTGGAATATATTGTGAAGGTAGATTAAGACATGTTTCCTGAAATATTAGATTTGGTAGTTGAAAGACAATGATCAATATTCAATC
Organism: Glis glis; assembly: GCA_004027185.1. Taxonomy (NCBI): domain Eukaryota; kingdom Metazoa; phylum Chordata; class Mammalia; order Rodentia; family Gliridae; genus Glis; species Glis glis. The sequence goes on from PVJS01004297.1 coordinate 17,256, forward strand.
GGAACTGCTAGAATGGCTTATCATTAGCTCAGAGGGATAGATTATGTGTGAAGTAAGTTTGGGAGACAAAAACAAGATTTCGATTTGGATTTGAAATGATGTCATTTATCATTCCTCCACGTGGAGATGTCGAGGGGAGAGATGGTATGGGTGTTGATTTAGAGAAATTAATCTGAACTACAAATATAAATGCAGGAGTTACTACTGGAATTTAAGTAATGTTTAAAAATATTACAAAAAAAAGTTAGTGTCATTGAGGCAAAGAAAAGATTCAAAGACTGAAACAAAAAAGCCCTTACTATTTTCAAAGAAAAAAAGTTGACTGAGAAGGAAGACTCAGGAAGATAGGAACAAAACCAGGTGTTTGTGGTTTATTAAAAATAAGGTATAAAAAGGAACAGAGGATGGTATACCATGTCTAATGCTTCAGATAAGCCAATAATTAACATCAACCATTCATTGAAGCAAATATGGCGTTACTGATGACCTTGGCATGAATTGTGGAATGGCAGAAGCAAAATCCTGATTTGACAGGGCTTAGAAGACAATTAGAATATAGACATTAGAGACAATCAGTAAAGATGGTTATTTTTAGGGTTTTTTTTTTTTCCAGGAAGGAGCAACGAGGTGGGACATAACCTGGTAGACAAATGAGGAAGTTGTAGCATATAAAGATTTTTTATAAAACTGGGAAAATAACAGTGTGCTCCTATGTTGAAAGAAATAATAAATTAAAGTGGGGATTAAAAGAGCAGGAGAGAAAGCACAATCATCGGAGCCACTTCTTTAAGTAACTGAGAAGGGATGAGCTATAGTATATAAGTGGAGATGTTGGCTTCATACACAGCACAGATGGTTCACTATAGTAACAGGTGGGAAGGTAGGTAATTTGGGTGCAGATGGTGGAGAGTTGGTAAATGAAATTGTGGGAGTTTGTGGAGTTTTGCTTGATTATTTCATTCTTTCAGTGAAGGAGGGAAAGTTCATCAGCGGAGGGTGAGCAAGCGAGAATGTGTTCTGTAGGGTTTTAGGATGGAGAATAGGTGACATGGTTATCTACTGAAATGTCAGAATACTTGTCTAGAGAAATGCAGTCCAATTTATGTACATTTTGCTGCTGCTTCATGATCATGGTCATGCATAAAAGTAGGATTTGCCAATACAATTTTATTTTTCCCTATAGCCATATTCAGTTGCCTGGGTGTGGGTGTGGAGTAGGCTGAATTATATTTAATCAGAGCGATTTCAAAAAGTGAGTATGATGATACAAGAGCCTATCTGAGGGTGGGGAAACTGAGGATATTTCTAAGTAAGTAATTATGGTGGTGAACCATGGGATTTAAGCTGAATAAGTAAAAAAAGATTCAGGAGGGCGAAAGGGTAGTGAGAGAGTATATGGAACGTGTTAGTATGCAAAGGAAGGTGGAGTTAAGGTAAAGGGTGTGAGAAGGATATATACAAGTTTTGTGGTCATGAATGAGAACCCAGTGAAACTTGTGGAAGGACTGCAGTTATTGGAAAATAAAAAGGGCAGGATATAACTGTGGGAGTGTGTGGTTGAGACCGTGTAATGAACAAGACCATTGGAGGAGAGTTACAGGAAATGAGAAGCTAGAGTGTGGGGAGGAGCAACAAAATGTCAAAATTATTGGGAATAAAAACAGGAGTTGTATTGAAAAGATTAGCAGTAATCCAGAAATGGGAAATTATTGAGAAATTTGGCAGAAGGACTCAAAGGTAATGAATAGCAGCAGTGTTTTAGTTGGATTATAATCATAGGAGAAAATTTCATGCCCCACCCCCAATTTCCCATTACGTTACTGTTTCTTCTACTAGATTCTTTTGTTTTTTATTCTTTCTCACCTTTGTTTCTTCTTTTTTTTTCAAAAGTAAACTTAACACAGTTCAGCTTTTCCATCCATATCTTTTAGGGTCTTCTGGATTATTTTTTGCTTTTAATGTTAGAGTACATGAATCTAGATTTTTACTGTTAGTCTTTACGTGTTAAAGATTCTGAATACTTAAAGGCTTGTGAATATTTTGTGAACAAAATCACATTTGAATGGTGATTTGACTATATACAGAAACAAAATTAATTTGTTTTTTCCTTGAATATTTTAACACTGTCATTATTTTCCAACTCTAGTATGACATTCTAAATTCTAATATAAGCCGGGCGTGGTGGCGCATGCTTGTAATCCCAGTACTTTGGGAAGTGGAGACCGGAGGATCCGGGTTCGCGGCCAGCCTCAGCTCTCTCTCTCTCTCTCTCTCTCTCTCTCTCCTTAGGGGAGCCCCCCCGCAACTTCGTGAGACCCGGTTTCAAAACAAAGTATTAAAAAATAGGGCCGGGGGCGTAGTGCAGAGGTAGAACGCCCCTACGTTCAATCCCCGGTACCGCAAAAAAATAAAAAAATTAAAAATAAATAAATAAATTCTAATATATATTTGGGTTTTGTTTTTCTGTAGTTGACAGGATTTATAGATTATTAAAATTAGAAATAAATTTATCTCTTATAGTCTCTCAGTATATTACAATGCATCTAGGTTGAATTTTGCCCTATGTCTCCTTTTAGTAATTTTATGCACACATTTAATCTTAGATTTTTCCATGGATCTTAAATTCTGAGAAATGTATTATCCTTTCTTCAGACATGTACCATTTAAAATTTTCTTCTGAGTCAGTGATTATCTAAATGATGTCACTCTTATATTCTTTGGAGTTTTAAATTGATTTTGACTTCTTCATTATTTTATCTTGACTTCTGTTTGGTCTCTCTGCTCATTTTTATAATATGTAGGCAATAATATTACTTGTAATTAAATGACATATCTCCCTCATTTCCAAATCTTACATGCAATATTTATTGTTCATATGTTTGTACACTGGCTAGTAACCCCAGGAAATTACTATATAAAATAAATGGTGTTTGCAAGGAGCATTAGTTCTGGAATTTGGAAAAGTGCTATTATTATGTTTCTATTTCTGTAAACTTTTAATATTGGGAATCATAGTAATAGATGTTTTTAATATCTAATCTCTTTAGATTTGTGGGATAAATCTAATTTAATCTTGACACATTTTTTGTGAATACATTTCTGGGTCAAGATTTCGACATTTTAACTTGGAATTATATATTTCTTACAGTGAATGCTGTCATGCGTCTTCTAGGCCCAGGGCACTTGGTTCCCTAGGTACTGGGAATGTCAGTTGTTAAGAGAGCTCTGAGTTGAATCCTCTATGGAATTGCATATAGTATGTGTAACCTGGTTTCATAAAGTCTTAGCTCCCTTTCTTTGATTTCTGCCAACTCTAAAGAACCATCTCAACTTTCCAGTAACCCACAGGAAAAGCTGAAACTTCTTTTGCAAATAGGTCAGCTTTTCCCACACCGTCCTGCTACTGTTGTGCCTTGAAGGAGTTATTCCTGACAGCTCCTTTCCTTCTCCCAGACGACCACACTGAGACAAGGAGTGCACTGGTTCTTCCCATATCTCAGATATTTGGTAATTTGGGAGTATGCATGCATTTTTAAAATGGCTATGATAGCCGGATGTGGTGATACATGCCTGTAATCCCAGTACTTGGGAGGTTGAAGCAGGAGGATTGAAGGTTTGTGGTTAGTCTCAGCCTCTGAGTGAGACTCTCAGAAATTTAGCCAGACACTTTCAAAATAAAAAAAAAATAGAAAGGACTGGGGGTGTTGCTCAGAGGTAGAATGCCCCTGGGTTCAATCCCCAGTAACCCCTCCCCCTCAAAAATAAAAAAACTAAACATAAAAAATTTTTAAAGGGTTATGGAATTCAATGTCTCTTCCTGAGTTTTGTCAATGCATTGAATGAAAAAATTAAGGGTTATTAATCACCAATTTAAGGTGATTTCTATTAAAGCTAAAGATTATTTCATCTGAAGCCAGAGGACCAAAATAATAAGACAAATAATGCTACTTTTGGCTTCAGGGATTAAATATAAGAATACGACAGTACCTGATATGTTGAAATTTGGCTTTTCCATGTTATAGGAGGATATAGAACCCAGAGATGTGAGGTAGGGATATCTGTTTTGCTTTAATCAAATATCTTAGATTCCCAACACATAGTTGAATCCTCTCTACCATATGTCAACTACGTGTACTACAGAAGTGATCCACATCTTTCTGGTAAAAGCTCATACTTACTCATCCATTGAAAATGATGCTGAGACCTTGCCTTAATAAAACAAAATAACATACAGTAAAATTCATCCTTAAAGTAATATATCTTAGATTATCTTATGTGTATGTTTTTATCTCATTTTCTATCTGCTATTTATTGTTTCATATTTATTTCCTTATTGACTATTTCTGTATTCATTTTTTTTTGTGTGTGTGTGGTACCGGGGATTGAACCCAGGGGCATTCTACCTCCGCGCTACACCCCTGGCCCTATTTTTTATACTTTATTTTGAAACCGGGTCTCACGAAGTTGCGGAGGGCCTCACTAAGTAGAGAGAGGGAGAGAGAGAGACAGACACACACACAGAGAGAGAGAGAGAGAGAGAGAGAGAGAGAGAGAGCTGAGGCTGACCGTGAACCCGGATCCTCCGGTCTCCGCCTCTCAAAGTACTGGGATTACAAGAGTGCACCACCACACCCGTCTCATTTATTCTTTAATAACCAATTAGTTTTAAATTTCAAAAGTATATTTTTAAAATGTCTATTAAGTATCTACTGTTTTCTATAGATTCTATTTGCTCATATTTAGCCCAACCTTTATTTTATTAACTTTCAAGTATGTTTATTTTATATTTATTTCTGGAAATATCTATAACTAAAGTACTTATGGGACTAACTCAGCTTTTTATTTATTCAATTATCTGACATTTCTATGCTCATATCTTTCTTCCAGAATCTGTATTCTCATTTGGGTGATAGGACAAGTCTGAGAGTAGGCTGTGTTCCTCTAGACAGAATTTGCAGTTCCTTCTGTCCGGTGGGCAGGAGGCAGTCAACTCAAGACCACATATAAATGGTTGCTGGAGTGGGATTCAGATCACAGAGATAGTGTACAGTTAAGCTTATCAATGAATGACAAGGCCGTGGTTACAAATTCTTATAGAGGATTATTTTATGTCCTTCCAGATGCATAGCTAATAAAACAGGATGCTACAGGACAGAGGGGCTTCTCCAGCCTTCTCTTCTGTTGTGCACTGAAGGCACCGCAGTCCCATACCCCCTGCTACTTTTGGCCCAAAGATTTTTGTTTTGTGGGCCATTCTAGTTTCATAAGTTTGTGCTGGCTAGGTTCTGACTACTTTTTAAAGATCAAAGCCCAGGTGTTTGTGTGGAAAGAGAGATTGGTATATTTTATCCAGCATTTTTAGGTGTTCTATAGCTGGAGAAGTTTTCAGAATATATGGTCTGCTATTTTTCTGGGGTCTGTAAATCCCACTGATGTCTAACTTTTAGTATTGTGGATGAGAAGTTGATTCCTATGCTGATTTTTTCTTTTATATATATACATATATAACTCATTTTTTGCACATAAACTTTTCTCTCTTATATATATATTTTTCCTTTATTATATACATTCATAAATTTCACCAAGCTACAGGGGATTTTTAAAGCTAGTACATCTGACACATTTTTTAATGTATGAAAGTGTTTTCTTTATTAAAAAATGAATATACTTTTATTGGTACATGTGTCTCAAACATTTTTATTCTGAAAACCTAAGTTTGTCATGTCAGGGACTATTCTCTTAATTATCTCTTCTTCTATTTATGATGTTTTCTATCTAACCAATTACTTTCTTCAAGAACTGCTCATTTAAAATGTATTGTTTTTTATTTTCTCTTCAGTCAGTCCTTTTCTTCAATAACTGCTCACTTGTAATTTTTATATGTTCTACATCAATTTGCCTTCTGAAATACTTCGCCTTTGTTCTAAGAGATACTCTCCAGCTACACATTACTTTTACTTTTCATTAGATCCATTCTGTTAACTCTTCTCCTTTGAAATTTCTGTGGCATCTTCTAGAAGATGATTTTCTGAGACACAGTCTTCTCTATATTCCAAAAGAGTTTCCTTGCCTGGTTCTGCCATGTTCATTTCCATGGTCCTTGGGCATAACTGTTACAGTTGTCATTGTAATTCTTTAAATTAATCTCCCATTGACATCTTCATATCACAAAGTAGCCACTTGACTGTAATTCTCAGGTAAGTTTCTAGTGTCGAAATAATTTTCTTCTGGTGACCTTCTTTTCTCCAGAAATGGAAACTTCTTTACTTCTACTGACCATTTGATTCATTCTACTGTTGAATCAAATGAATCAAATTAAAAGTATGTACTTTGTTATGTGTGCTCCTCCCTGGGCTTCCAAAATAGTACCTTGGTGTCTGTCCATCAGAAAGTTTGATGATAGCACTATCTCTTAGAGCAAGAGGTCATACTGTAAGAAGGATGAAGAGGGCTAGTCATGGAACAGGCAGAAAGAAACTTAATTCTGGAACCCTTTAAAGAGGCTCAGAAACTCAGTTTCTTAGAAGTGCTATGCCAAGTTTTCTGAATCCTTCATTATGTGCATAGGCAGTGTAGGTGATATATGTAATCTTTTTCACTTTTGCAAGTAGTTTGTTTTATTAGATGCTTTCTCGGTCAACATTCTCACTGATGTAATCTGAAACAACTGACCACATAACTTAGAGGAAGGAATATTTATTTGCTCATAGTTTTGGAGATTTAGAGGTTCAATCCATGGCAGTCTTGGTCTGCGGAGCTCAGGGCATGGGAAGCAGAGAGAGAAGAAAAGTACAAGGCTCTGCTCTCACATCATCATGGGCAGAAGCAGAGAGGTAGCAGAGATAGGAGAGACTTTATATAATCCCTAAGGCCACAACCCCAAGAACCCCTCCTTAGCAACCAAGCCCCACTTCCAACACTGCTACATTGATTGCATGAGGACTGGGGGGCATTCTATATCCAACCATTACAGATGCCTACTAAACGGTTTTTCTCAGCATCCTATGAGTGCAGAATTTCTTGAAATTCTTGCTATTAACTTATCACTTGGTCATAGTTGATAAGTTCTTGAGAAATTTTTTCATATTCCTAATAACTTCATAGATATTTTAATTTGAATTTTGGAAAGAACACACTGGGGACAGCTATTTAGATCCCTTTAAATACTCTTCCTTTATCCTGCTTTGGCAGATTGCATGGAGGTTCTGAGGATGAAATCTACCTCCCCCAAAGCAGGAGACTACAATGGTAGCCCTATATTTCCATAGGTGTATCTGTATTCAAAACAAAATAAAAACAAAAGAAGGATCAGTGATGTCCTCGGAATGCAAAAGGGCTGCCTCGACACTGTCTCTGCTTCCATCCTCATCTTTTCTGCTGCTTAACAGCTAGAGATTCACAATCTCTGCCAGCAGATTTTGTGTAACTGGCACAAGAGTCATAAAAATTAAAAATGAGAAAAGTGAATTTCTTTGCAAGTTTAGAGAAGCTAAGACCTAGTGAGACTAACGATGTGCTTTGAATTTCAATTAACTTGTAGATGAAGTCAATAAATAAGCAAGACACACACACACACACACACACACACACACACACACACCATACTGGCTTTTTAAGGAGATTTTGATAGGAAGTTGTATTTTTTGAATAATGTTACTTTAATTCTAAACACAGTTTTCCCTTATTCTTGAACTATCATATTTATTTAATTTCAAAAGAGGTTATCAATTTTCAAACAAGTTCTTAAAGAAATCAGTAATAATTATAAAATAGAATGAAGCCAGGTACAATGGGACATGCCTGTAATCCCAGTACTTGGGAGGCTGAGACAAGAGGATTACAGGTTTGAGGCCAGCCTCAGTAACTTAATGAGGCCCTCAACAACTTAGTGAGACCCTGTATCAAAATAAAAAAAAAAAACAATGGGATGTAGCTCAAAGCTAAAATGCCCCTGGGTTCAATTCTAGTACCATAAATAAATAAATAAATAAATAAATAATAGAATGAAAATTATATAATTATATTAATGTAGCTTATATATGTAGTCAAAAGGATACTTCAAGATCATTTGTTTCAGACTCTACAGTATCCTGAATCATGAAATACTGAATATAACCATCATGGTTATGGTATTAAGTACTCTGACACTAATCATACTCCTGTTCTTGGCCATGTGACCACTAATGATCCTAGCAAATGCATTTGATGTTGAATTATGTTCCAATTGTTTATTGCTTTATATCCACTATCTCTAAACTTTAGTGGCCTAAAACAATAATCACCTTATGTTGTCTCCTTATTTTGTGGTTGCTGAATGGGAGCATGATTCTGTAGGGAATCTTTTTATTCCAACCTAGCATTGTCAGGGGTCATTCAGTAGTATTTAATGGTTGGTCAGAATGGTCCAAGAAGTCTTCACTTATGCCTGGCATCTTAGCAAAGATGGTTGAGAGACTGGGCTCAGCTAGGCCCTTCTTCTTCTCCATGTTGTCTCTGGGTCTCTGACATGATCCCCAGAGTAGGGTAGGTATACGTCTTACATGGAAATTGAGGACTTCAAGAGAAAATGTTCCAAGAAACCCAGGTAGGAGATATAATTCTTCATGTAATTCAGTCTTAGAAGTCTCATAGTAACTTTACTGCCACACTATTTTAATCAAGCATATTTCCAAGTCTCCCCAGATAAAGACAAGGGACATGAAAACACTTTTTCTTAGTAGATGTTTCAATGAATTTGAGGCCCTCTTCAATCTGCTACAGCTGTGTTTGATCCCCTCTGCTTTGGTCTTATTGAGCATATCCTAGATATGTAAATGTTATTTTTATTTCTAATAGATACTTTTTTAATTTGATTTTTCTGGAAATGAAATCCTGGTGGCACTTCTGAGAATCAACAGGATACATAAGGTTAAATACATAACCTTTTCTCCGAGGGTGGGAACATTATTAGGCAAAGCAGCAAAGATTCTAAATTATGAGGTAGAAGGAATTAAAGAAGGAGAAATGAATAGAAAAAACAGTTGTCATGGTAAATCTGAAACACATAAGGAAAGAGAGAGTAAAGAGGTAAATTAAGATATCATGAGATTAAACTCAGCAGTAGCAGAAAATTAGATCCAAACCTACTCATCTGCTGCTTGGAAACTGTAGCCAATTCATTTATTATTAGTGTGTGTGTGTGTGTGTGTGTGTGTGTGTGTGTGTGTGTGTGTGTGTTTTACTGGCGATTGAACCTAGAGGCATTCTAACTTCAAGCTACACCACCTACCCAATTTTATTTCTTATTTGGAGACAGAGTCTCACTAGGAGGTTGAAGAATCTCACTACTTGCTAAGACTGTCCTCGAACCTGTGATCCTCCTGTCTCAGCCTCCCAAGTACTGGGATTACAGTCATGAACCACCACGCTCAGCCAATTCATTTTATAAGGGTAAGAATTGTGCCAGGCAAGGTGGCACACACCTGTAATCCCAGATTTTGGAGGCCGAGACAAAAGGATCACAAGTTCAAGGCCAGCATGCAGTAACTTAACAGGGCACTGTTTCAAAATAAAAAGGGCTTGATGTGTATGTAGCTCAGAGGTAGAACACTGTTGGGCTCAATCTCCAGCCCGCCCCCCCCCAACACACACAGTAAGATTTGCTTTCCCAAGTAGAATCCAGAGTTGTAGAGTTTGGTTACAATTAGACTGTTATATTTTAATAATAATGTAATTGTGCAAATTTTATTTAAAAAATTTATTTTTATACTTTTATTGGTGCATTATAATTATACATCATAGTGAGGTTAAAAATCATACAAACAAATATGCACACAGGCCTTGGTGTGTTTCCCTTCATATTGGAGTCATAATTTATATTGCTTTAGTGACAAAGAAACTAGACTATGGCTGCAGAAGTTAGAGCGCAGTGCAGACTGTGGCTTCTAGGTCCAATGTGGTATGGATAGATGACCCCAGCATCAAAACAGAGCAAGGTCAATGTATAAAGCATAGTAGTAGAGAAGAGTCAGAACAGAATGGTATAAGATGGTCAAAAATAAAGAATTTGATGCTAATGGATTCTAGGAAATAGGGTGTTAACCAGTTTTAGAAACCATATGCATTTCTTTAACTATTTGGCTGTCCGGTGCATTAAAGTTGAAAGGGGGATATAAAATGCAGATTTCTGTAAGCTTCAAAGGTCAATTGTTTTTATTTTAACATTAAAATTTCAATCCCCAGCCCTTTTATGTAAACTGTTGTTCCTTATCAATATGTAGAGCACTGGTGGGAAATTAAAAAAATCCCCCCAAACTCTATCATGTTGGCCCAGAGATATGGCCCATGACCACTCTTAAATGAGGACTGGATCAGAAAAGAAATAAGGGGAGAAATAAAAAATTTCCTGGAATTAAACAAAAATAGAGACATGACGTACCAAAATCTGTGGGACACCTTGAAGGTGGTGCTAAGAGGAAAATTTATAGCACTGAGTGCCCTCATAAGAAAAAAAGAAAGTCACCAAATAAACAACCTAATGACACACCTCAAGGACCTAGAAAACTAGGAACAGTTGAAGCCCAAAGCCAGTAGAAGACAGGAGATAACTAAAATCAGAACAGAAATCAATGAAATGGAAAATAAAAAAAAATACAAAGGATCAAAAAAACAAGAAGTTGGTTCTTTGAAAAGATTAACAAGATTGATAAACTACTAGCTAAGCTAACCAAAAAAAGGAGAGAACTAACTCAAATTACTAAAATCAGAAATGAAAAAGAAGACATCACCACAGATAGTGGAGAAATCCAGAGGATCATCAGAAACTACTTTGAAAACTTATATTCCAATAAACTGGAAAACACAGAAGAAATTGACAGATTTCTAGGTACATACAACCTACCTAAATTGAACCAAAAGGACATAGAAAATCTGAATCAACCAATACTAAGCACAGAGATAGAAACAGCAATAAAAAGAAAAGCCCAGTTCCAGACAGTTTTCCAGCTGAATTCTACAAAACCTTTACAGAAGAACTAAACCCAATACTTCAAAAGTTATTCCATGAAATTGAAAGGGATGAAATTCTTCCAAATTCCTCCTACAAGGCCAGCATCGCATTAATACTAAAGCCAAATAAAGATACCTCAAGATAAGAAAATTACAGACCAATATCATTAATGAACATAGATGCAAAAATTCTAAAGGACATACTAAGCCATGCACATTCAAAATCATATCAAGAAAATTATACACCATGACCAAGTTGGTTTTATCCCAGGAAAGCAAGGCTGATTCAACATACACAAAACAATACATGTTATTCACTACATAATCTGAACTAAAAACAAGAATCACATGATCATCTCAATAAATGCTGAAAAAGCATTTGACAAAATCCAACACCCACACATGTTAAAAACTCTACAGAAAATCGGAATAGAAGGAACATACCTCAACATCATTAAGTCAATATATAAGAAATCTAAAAAGCCAACATCAAAATGAAGAGGGAAAAACTGTGGGAATTTCCCTTAAAATCAGGAACAAGATAGAATGCCCACTGCCACCATTCCTTTTCAGTATAGTCCTCGAGACTCTTGACAGAGCAATAAGACAAGAGAAGGATATCAAAGGAATTCAAATAGGAAAAGAAGAATTAAAATTATCTTTATTTGCAGATGATATGATCCTATACTTAGAAGACCCAAAAAACTCAACAAAAAGTCTGCTAGAGCTGATTAACAAATTCAGCAAAGTAGCAGGATACATAATCAACCTAAAAAAATCAGTAGCCTTCATATATGCCAACCATGAATCCACTGAGAAAGAAATCCAGAAAACAATTCAATTCACAATAACTTCAAAACCTATCAAATACCTAGGAATAAACCTAACAAAAGAGGTAATAGATCTCTACAATGAAAATTATAAAACACTGAAGAAAGAAATTGAAAAAGATCTTAGAAGGTGGAAATATCTCTCCTTGCTCTTGGATAGGTGGAATAAATATCATCAAAATGGTCATTCTGGTTGGGCGTGGTGGCGCACACTTGTGGTCTCAGTACTTTGGAAGGCAGAGACCGGAGGATCCAGGTTCGCGGCCAGCCTCAGCTCTCTCTCTCTCTCTCTCCCTGACTCTCTCTCTCTCTCTCTAGCTAGTGAGGCCCTCCGCAACTTCGTGAGACCCAGTTTCAAAATAAAGTATAAAAGAATAGGGCCGGGGGTGTAGTGCGGAGGTAGAACGCCCCTGCGTTCAATCCCCGGTACCGGCAAAAAAAACTAAAAAGGTCACTCTGCCAAAAGTGATCTACAGAGTCAATGCAATCCCTATCAAAATACCAATCTCATTTTTCACAGACCTAGAAAAATCAGCCATTAATTTCATATGGAGAAACAAAAGACCCAGAATAGCCAAAGCAATTCTCAGCAATAAGAACCATGCAGGAGGCATCACAATCCCTGACTTCAAATTATACTACAAGGCCGGGCGTGGTGGTGCACGCTAGTAATCCCAGTACTTTGGGAGGCAGAGACCGGAGGATCTGGGTTCACGGCCAGCCTCAGCTCTCTCTCTCTCTCTCCCTGTCTCTCTCTTTCTCTCTCTCTCTCTCTCTTTCTCTCTCTCTCTTCTTAGTGAGGCCCTCTGCAACTTCGTGAGACCCGGTTTCAAAATAAAAATAAAGCATAAAAAATAGGGCCAGGGGCATAGCGCGGAGGTACAACACCCCTGCGTTCAATCCCCGGTACCGCAAAAAAAAAAAAAAACAAATTATACTACAGAGGTATAGTAATAAAATCAGCATGATATTGGCACAAAAACAGACACAGACCACAGACTAATGGAACAGAATAGAAGATACAGAAATAAATCCACAAACTTACAGCCAATTGATTTTCGACAAAGGTGCCAGACACATACAATGGAGAAAAGACAGTCATTTCAACAAATGGTGCTGGGAAAACTGGTTATCCATTTGTAGAAAAATGGAACTAAATCCTTACCTCTCACCCTGCACAAGAGTCAACTCAAGATGGATCAAAGACCTGGAAGTTAGACCAGAGACTGTGAAATTACTAGAGGAAGGCATAGGTTCAACACTCCAACATATAGGCACAGGTAGAAACTTCCTCAATAAGACCTCCAAAGCCCAGGAAACTAAAACAAGAATTAAGAAGTGGATAGCATTAAACTAAAAAGTTTCTGCACATCAAAGGAAACCATCAAGAGCCTAAAGAGAAAGCCAACAGAATGAGAGAAGATCTTTGCTAGCTATCCCTCTGACAGAGGACTAATATCTAGGATATACAAAGAACTCAAAAGACTTTACACTAAAAAAAAATAACCCTATCAAGAAATGGGCAACTGAGTTGAATAGACACTTCACAAAAGAAGAGATACAAATGACCAATAGATACATGAAAAAATGTTCAGCATCATTAGTAACCAGGGAAATGCAAATCAAAACTACTCTGAGATTTCATTTAACCCCAATCAGAATGGCAAGCATTAAGAAGTCAAAGGACAATAAATGTTGGCAAGGATGTGGGGAAGTAAGAACTTTCCTGCACTGTTGGTGGGAGTGCAAACTAGTTCAACCACTATAGAGATCCGTGTGGAAATTCCTCAGAAAACTGGGAATGGATCCACTATATGATCCGGCTATACTACTACTGGGTGTCATTCCAAAGGGACTGAAACCAGAAAACTATAGCAATTTATGCATACCCATGTTCATAGCAGCACAATTCACAATAGTCAAATTATGGAACCAACCTAGGTGTCCATCAACAGACGAATGGATTACAAAATTATGGGAAATATACACAATGGAATTCTACTCGGGAATAAAGAAGAACAAAATAACAGCATTTACAAGAAAATGGAAGGACCTGGAGAGCATTATGTTAAGTGAGATTGCCAATCACAGAAGGAGAAGGGTCATATGTTTTCTCTAATATGCGCCAGCTAGGGAGTAGTGGGGATACAAAAGGGCCTCCAGACAATAGTGGAGAAGCCTCAGTGGAGTCAGGGAAGGGGAAGGGGAAGAATGAAGTTCATTAATGGAATTACTACCATCGACCATGTCTACACATGAGAATATACCAACGTCAACCTCAGTACTCTGTATTGGAAGGGAGGGGAGGTGGGGGGTGCACCAGGTGCTGTGTGCATGTATGCTACTATCAACTTGAATTTCATTGTGATATGAGACTATAATGCACCAATAAAAGCACATGAAAATAAAATGAACAGATCAAGCGAGTTATAGTCTGATGAATTTTTTAAAAAGTTAAAATTTCAATCCCCACCCATTTTTATGTAAACTGTTGTTTCCTTATCAATATGTAGAGCACTGGAGTGAGATAAAAAATCCCCCCCCCAAACTCTACCATGTTGGCCCAGAGATATGGCCCATGACCAAGGCTTTCCCAGGCAAAGGGCAGAGGGACTTCAGATTAATTTTACTAAAATATACTTGAAATGACCAGGACATATTGAGGAGCACTTTAATAAAAACTGATGTGATTGGAGATATTAAGTCTAAATTATTATTTTTTTAAAGAATTTGTAAAAACAAAAGTTTACAAATTTATATTTGTAAAAGAAGAGATTACCCCAGACTTTACTTTTATATCTTCTAAATTATTAATCTGGTAATAATGTTTCTGTATAAAACTCTAATATTTAGGTGATATATGTCCCGTGTCTGAAATACCATGCTGGGTATAGTGCACTGGGTTTATTTTACATAGCTACATTCTGGTGAAGATAATTTTTGTTCTGGTCAATGAAATAGTTCTTGGAGAAGAATTGACTTCACTGGGTCTATGAACATTGAAACTAATCTAGCATAAGAGGCAGAAGTTTGAGTGTTTAATTAAATGAATTTTATATAACATTTGTCAAATTACTCTCTTGAATTTTGATGGAGCTTGGGAAATAGTGTTGAGCAATGTAGCCAGAGAAAGGTTAAGAAGATTAAGAATCATCATGTAGATAAGTCAGATCACAAAGTTAGAGATTTTCAAAGATTTTTTAATAATGGCATGTGAAATTTCTTTATGAGCCATAAAATTGCTTGTTTTACTTTCTTCAGAAGGTTTAAACAGCATAGAGATAGGTGTCCAAGTTAAGAACTTTCTTTTCTTATAGACATTAAATAATATCACTGTCTTAATATCTTTAATAATTTATAGTTTGTAAATTGTTTAGATGCCTCTTAATAACATATTCAAAGCAGTATTTTAATAGCATTTCAGATTTCATAGATGAGGACACAGGTAGGACAAGTCCTTTGCTGAATATCACAGAAGTAGGCTGTAGATACATCAGGCATAAAGTCAGACATATTTTAGTAAGAGATAAAAATTTAGGATCTTACCATCTGATATTTACTTTAAGACTGCATTTATCTGTTCACATAATAGATTCTTATATAAATTCTGCCAGTTGATTAGATAAACAGAAATCTGTATAGGTCTGCCTAGGAGAGCAAAAATACAGTACAGAAAGCTCTTTCTTCCTAACATTTCAAAATTAACTTTAAAAATGCCTTGCCTAGTAATCTAATAAGGGTTGAAACTCAGCGACTAATACAGATCCACTCAGGTATATATACATATCTTCTGCAAAACATATTTGTTTAGGTGTGATCAAGAAAGTAAATATTACTCCTGTTACATTGATAAACGGAATAAACATAGCTAGTAGCTAAAAGTGTTATAAGACATCAATAGTCAAATAGGAAATGGTGATCAAACTGGCAAGAGTAGTTGCTGCTTTCTTGAAGGATAGAGGTACTAGCTGAAAAGGTATTACTACAACCTAAAGCTCAGGTCACTTGGAATGAGTTGAAATAGCAGTGGAGGCTTCCCTGCATGGAGCTGAGTTCATGGAATGAAGGGCTGTCCCAGGGGGCTCGATCCACATCGAAAATGTAGCCAATACCAGAAATTCAGCCTCAGAAAGAATGAGTGCATGAAATTCCTCTCCTCCAGTCTTCCCAATGCCACGCATTTATAAAATTTAACTTAAAAGAGAGTGTGTAAAGGTAAGTAAATTTAGTTTGCAGGGACATTTGGCAAAATAGAGTAGTATGATTAATGAATGTGAAATCAAATAAGTGCGCAAAAGGGTAGATTATTGTGTATAATCTAAAACCCATGGCCCGTCATCTAACAAGTATTCAGTGGCTAGAAGTTAAGTTTTATAAAAAGGAATTCTTAGTATTTTTTATTTATTCATTGGTACTGGAGGTTGAACCCAGAGGCATTCTACCTATGAGGTACATCCCCAACCCTATTTAATTTAATTAATTTATTTTTTATTTGGAAACATGGTCTCACTAAATTGCCAAGGGACCTCACTAAGTTGCTGAGGCTAGTCATGAATCTGTAATCCTTCCGTTTTAGCTTCCCAAGTACTGGGATTACAGGCATCTGTGATCCTCCTGTCTCAGTCTCCCATGTCCTGGGATTACAGGTGTATATCACCATGTCTAGCTGAAGGAATTATTCTTTTTTATTGGTGTATTGTAATCATACATTATGATAAAGTTCAGAGTGATAGCTGATAGCTACATATATGCACGCAGCACTCACCAACCGTCCCCAGCTCCCACCCCATTCCCTCGCCACCCCTATGCATGACATTGTGATTGGCACTGATAAATTTGTGTATGAACATCATGTCCATGGAAGTGTTTCCCTCATTGAGTCTCCCTCCCTCCTCCCACCTCCCTTCATTAGGTTCCCTCCAACACTCCACTAAGGTTTCTCCTCCTTTGTTTGACATCCCTCCTGTGTCCCAGTTCCTCCATAGCTTCCACATATGAGGGAAAACAGCTGACCTTTCACTTTTTGTGACTGCCGAATCTCACTTAGCATAATACTCTCCAGTTCCATCCATTTCCCTGCGAATGACATAATTTTGTTCTTCTTTATGGCTGAGTAGAATTCCATTGTGTGTATATCCCATAATTTTGTAATCCATTCATCTGTTGATGGACACCTTTAAAGTAGTGTTTTGAGCAACCCATTGTTTTAGCTTGGTTGAATTAATTTTCATACTTCATATAGGAAGAGCCAATATTTTAAGCCATACTTAGTTACTGTGTTCTCTGGAGCTAACCATGCAGCTAAAGTCTGGTTCTGTTGATTAGCTGTAGTTTAAGACTTTCTTCAGTTTTTCAGGATATTTGGAGCTTCCAGAATAGGGGAGGAAGAAAGTATAGCCTTTAGCTCATCTTTAACCATCTTCACAAAGAATTATGACACTCTTCAATGAGGGAGAAAGAAAAAGTGTTAAAAAAAAGATAACTCTAAAGATTAAGATTATGACATGAGAGGTACCAACGAACCAATGAACAAGAATGTCCAATGTTCAAGGGATAGAAGACCAGCATCAAAGGGGGAGGATGGCACAGGGGTGTGTCAGGGCTTTTGGAAGGACAGAGGTGGACAGGATAAAGGCCATAGAACTGAAATTGAAAGGGTAGATCCAAAGTTGTATTCGGTGCCTTGATTAAAGAAGGGCACCTCTGCTCTCACATTAAGGAAGGGATAAAGATAGGTGAAGGGAAAGAAGGCACAATCATCCACTGTTCATTGCTTGTTTCCCTCTCTGTATCTTTAAGATCTCACCTTAGATTACTTGTTCTTCTCTACCCTGCTTGTACAATATTCAAGGGTAAACAGCACACCTTTTTAATAGACTGTACCATATCAACATTCATTCTTATGAATTCTCTGCTAATGAAGTTGTCCTTTTTTTCCAAAAGGTCATAGAAATCAGCACACTTTTTTCCCCTCAGGATTTTCTTTTTAGCCATGGTCTCCTTAATAATCTGTGATACATATCTTCATGGCCTCTTCATCTACTGGGGAAGTCAACGCTTTGCTTATCAGAGGTGTTTTCTGGAAGACCTGTGACTCTTCCATAATCCTATTTCCATCCAGGGGCTTCTTTAATTCTTCTGTGACACAGGGCCTTTAAATTGTGAAATGTGAAACTTATGGTTGAAAAGAACTGAGTTGGGAGGAGGCATTGGGATGGTGCGGTCTTGAATAAATTTTCGTTAGGAAAAGGAGAAATGACATTTCAATGTGTTTCAAACTGTCCAGGAATAAATTGATTTCCTAGAAAAAGAATAACATAATGGCAACCTCAGACCAGCGAAAATTCATTGTTCAAAGTCTTTAAAAAGCCAGGCATGACGGTGCACCCCTGTAATCCCAGTACTTGGGAGCCTGATAAGAGGTTCATAGGTTTGAGGCCAGCCTCAGCAAGTTAGTGAGACTCTCAGCAACTTAACAAGACCCTGTCTCAAAAATTGAAAAATAAAGCCGGGTGTGGTAGCACATGCTTGTAATTCCAGTACTTGGGAGGCAGAGACCGGAGGATCCGGGTTCGCGGCCAGCCTCAGCTACTTAGTGAGGCCCTCTGCAACTTAGTGAGATCCTGTTTCAAAATAAAGAATAAAAAATAGGGCTGGGGGTGTAGCCCAGAGGAAGAATGTCCTTGGGTTCCATCCCTGGTACCACAAAAAAAGAAAAAATTGAAAAATAAAATAGGGCTAAGGGGTGCATCTCAGAGGTAGAATGCCCTTGGGTTCAGCATCCAGTACAAAAAAAAAGTCTTCAAAATAGCAGAAAGTTACCTGAAAATGGTGATATCCATGAGCCCTCCAGTAGTAAGGACTCCAGTAGTAAGTTCTAATGCAAACAAATTGGACTGAGATGAGAACCAGGAAAATAATCATACAATTAAGTAGTCAAAAATAGGTGTTAAAATGAATGGGAAAAATTATTGTAAGTCAGATCTACTTGTCAAACTCTCATGAAAATTTAATTATTCCTTCTAAACTAACCTCATTAATCCAATTTTGTAATTATCAGTTCAGTTCACTATGAAGTATATCCTACAACCCAACCCCAATAGGCTCACCTTTTTGAGCCCTTTCCCAACCAAAATTTGGGTTGTTACATGGAAGAGAGTCTCCCTGCCAAAAATAAGAGAGAAAATTGGAAGTCCCTCTTCTAGATCTTCATCTATAATGAAAAGTTCAATCAACAGAAAATTGTTCTTCTTTACACCACTAGTTTCAATTTCCATCTTAAAATACAACTAAAAGACAGTTGAAGCTGGTCTATAGTAGTTTGTATTGAGACATGTTTTAGAGAAAGATTGGATGTTAGCTGACATAATCTATCAAGTTTGAGTAGGTAAGGATGATTTTATGCATGCAGTGTTTGGGAGAAAACTCAAAGATCAATTGTAAATTCATAGTTGAAGCCTGAATTTTATGCCCTATAATAAATTTTTTTTCCCAAGTGAAAAAGGGGATAAAGAGAATATGTAAGGAATCTGTGATTGAATGTTTTGGCTCCTAAGACAGCATTAGAATGAGGAAGAGACAGCTCCTAAGAATTGTGTTGGGTCCTATGCAAAGTGTCTTAATTGAGACCAAAGTGAGTTAGGGTGTATTCCAAGGAGAGGGACCAAGGAGAAGACCCACAACACTGCTGCACATGCAGGATGTTATGTAACTAAGGTGTTCATCTTCTAGAAGAGATAGGCAAAACCAACAGGAAACATTTCTTCAAATGCGTAAGAAGCAGCCTATCGGAAAGGAAACAAATTCTTTGTGACTCCAGAATTCAGCTAAAAATGGGAAAGTGGAAGTTATAGAGAATAACCTTCCTACTCAGTAGAAGGAAAAACTATATGTCAATAAAAGATACCAAAAATTAGAACAAGTCTTTGGTGGATGTTACAGGGGAAAGGAAACAACAGAGAACTAACACTCCCCTCACAACTGGTTTCATTTCTACCTCTCTCTTTCTACAGTTTGAGAAAATTACATACCCAAAGATATGACTTCACTAAGACTAAACAGACAAGGTAGAAAACTTTGCCAAAACTCTTACATGACACATATCTTACATACTTTTCCATTTTTGTGATTTTTAATCAATAGGTTGTAAATTGCTAGTAGGCATGAAAACAATTTAGAAGATCAGAGTAGCATTTTCTAATGAATGAAATAAAATAGATAAAATTGGGGAAATGGATGTTTTATCTAACAGGGATAAGTATTGCTTTGTAAATCTTTTGCGTGTATGTGTGTGTGTATGTGTGTGTGTGTGTGTGTGTGTGTGTGTGTGTGTGCGTGCCCGCATTTTTACTCTGTCAGGACACAAGATTTATTTTTCACTGTGGACAAATGTCATAAAACTTTTGAGAAACTATCTCAGGCCATGTCTCTGAATATAGTTTGAACAATATGAACTAAATTGGATAAATAAGTAGTAGTACTTAATTAATAGATAATTATTGATTTTTGTCAATTAATTAATTTAATTGCTTCACTTAATTTTTATTACCACAATACCAGATTGGTAGACTGTTCCTATATTGTTTTCCCCTTGAAATTAATGGTAATTTCTTTCTTTGTGCTGAGATTGAGGTTCTTGAAAACACAGGAATGGTTGGAGATGGTTGTCCAAAGTATGAAACGTTAAATCCTTGGGTCCAGTGCTCATTTTATTTTGAGATTTGATGCAAAATTAAGTTAAAAGGAGTTGGTAGGAAAATAAGCTTTAGAGCCTGACAATCTTGGGTTCAAATATTGGCACTTGTATTTTATTTAATCTCAGACATGTTATTTCACTTTTATGACCCCTAACTTCATATTTAAACAATGAAGATAGTCTTTTCATAGTTTTATTTTTATACCATGTTCATCATCTAAACCTATCTTCATAGAAGGTCTTCAAGTCACAGAGAACACTAAAGCCAATATAATTTATAGGGGAGTCCTCAGAAAAATAAATGGAATCAAAATTCCTTCCATCTGCTTCTTGTCTACACGCGCTACCTCATCTGTTGTGGAGGAGAATATGCCTGTCTAAATAGGAACCCTCTCCTTCATATCAGCATTCGAATCCAGAGTAAAGAGGAGCTTGTTCCATAGAGATTTGATTGGGGTCAACGGGATAGTTGCCAATCATTTTCCCATCTTGAAATTTCAAATAGAAGGGTTATCTAACAATTGGGAGTGTTATTTTAACAAATGGCAGCTATACCATGTCTACCGATGATCCTAAATTTAGTTAAACGCAGCCATAAGCAGTGGAAATTTGGAAATTCAGTGTTCTGCGAATTAAGAACAGTTTCCTAAAACACTGAAACAAGACCCCAAAGAAAACACAGTTTGTAATGACAGAGCTTTTAAACTTGGCTGGCAGATGAAGCCTAAATGGTTGACATTTATACACCTTAAATATAAGCTGACTACTGCATTTCGATTATAATAGAACTGCTTGAATAAGATACAGGCACACACAAACACAGGCACACATGTATGAAAGGATGTGGCTGTATTCAATAGTAGGTTGGAGCCAGCTTGAAATGGTTCATGAGTCAATTTTTTAAATTCTCAGAGTGGTTGCTAAACATAGCCAATATTAAAAATTAAGTTGCATAAATGCACATCTTAATAATTCATTTTAAGGAGGTAAATCCTCAACATAAACTCATCATTTTAATGATTTTATTACATTTTACTATTATCTTTACTTTTGAGCATAGTATAAATACAGTGGTATGATACTGCACATCTTTTCCTAATGTTCAGTGATATTACGCTGTTAGTTTGACATAAACATTGTAGGGAAGATTTGTACCACAGGAATTGGCAAGCGCTATAAATTAGGGCTTTTTCTTAAAAAGGGGGGGAGGTTTCCAAACAATTGCCATCGGAACAGTAGTTTTGGCCAAAACATTTAAAAAACAATGGTTGTTTATTGCCGGACACAGTGGTACGCACCTGTAATCCTAGTACTTGGGAGGCTGATACAGGAAGATTGCAAGTTTGGGACCAGCCTCAGCAATTTAGTGAGTGAGACTGTCAGCAACTTCATGATACCCTGTTTCAAAATAAAATAATAAAAAGGGCTGGGGGTGTAGTTTGGAGGTAGAACACCTTGGGTTCAATCCTCAGTACTGCAAAAAAATAAAAAATAAGAAAATAAATAAAACGTGGCTTACACTTGTCTGGGAGGATCTAAGTCATAAATTCCTGTCTACTTTAACTACTACCACCCATCATCAGTTAGCTCAAAGAACATCATCCTTGTGGAGGGAAGAGGGAAGGTTTGAAGATCCTTCCAGAACTGTGTATGCACCTGGCCCATTCTACGGCCTGAGAACTGTTGCAGGAATTACTGTGCTTCTTGTAGATCAGCCAAGAATAACTGGAAACATGAATAATTCTTGAGACAATATAAGGAACTTTTTATTTTGAAGTCATTAATGTTTTCTATAAAAATGATCTTGCTTTCTCTCAGGCTGAATAATTAGCTTTTGGACAAACACTCTTTGGTACCCAAATAAACATGTAGTGGGCAGGAGATTTCCATCAGCCTACCACTGGATCACTGTTGATCTATGGAAACACATTTCCTTGCACTCCTCCGTTCTCCACTGCAAACTTTCACTACAAACAATAACTTTGTCCTGATACTGAGATTCAATGGAAAGACCAATGTATACGGTAACAAACTCATGAATCAACCACGGGGACTGCACTGACAGCTTCATAACCAAGTGCAGAGCACACTGATCTTTTTGCCAGCTCCCGTTGTGTGACTGCATCAGGAGGGAGCTCCTAGGTGGGGGTTTTCTGTCTCCTGAGATGGATGTAAATTAAGTTTTGTCATTGTTGCTTTTATTTTTTTCCCCCAGACTGGAGGGTGAAAGGAAATCACTGTGATAGCTGTGGAAGGAAGAGCCTTTCGGCAAACTCTCTGTCATGTCCTCTGTGGTTACAGCTCTTAATGCAGTTTATACTGTTATCATTTATTTGGAACAATATATTATCTTGAGGTGTATGAGATTTGTGGCTCCATCTTGGTCAATCACTCTATTCTAGTAGATGGACTTTTTTTCTATTAATGCGCACAGTTTTTTCTCTTCCTAGGGATACCATCATAATATTTATTTTCATTAATAGAGTTTTAGACATTTTAGGATACACAGTTTAGAGCCAAAGCTCTAGAATTTTCTCATATACCTGATACCTCCATACACGCATGGCCTCTCTGATCAACATCCCCCACCAGGGTGGTCCACTCCTTTTAATTGATGAACCTAATTGACACATCCTTATCCCTCAAGGCCCATAGTTTGCATTCAAATTCATTCTTTTTTTCTTTACTTTTTTGGTGGTAATGGGGATTGAACTCATGGGCACTCTACCTATGAACTACACCACCATCCCTATTTTATTTTGATACAGGGTCTCATTAAGTTGCTGAGAGTCTTGCTGTTTTGCCGAAGCTGCCCTTAAACCTGTGATCCTCCTGTCTCAGCCTCCCAAATCCTGGGATTATAGGCGTACATCACTACACCCAGCTAAGATTCATTCTTGGTTGCATACATACTATTGGTTTTTAATTTTGTAATGCTTCATGAACTGTTTCTTAAAAAACTAACTTATTTTGGGCACACTCTACTGGGAGATATATCACGAAGACTGAATTTAAAATTTCAGTAAGTGCACTGAGAAATCGATTTATCACCTAATCTCCTCTCTGTATGTTATAGCAGTAAAACATTATTTAAAATGTAGCATGGGCTCTAGCCTCAGAAGTGAAAAGTGTCAGTAAAACAGTTATTTATGTTTAGTACAAATTAATGTAGTTTGGAGCACTCTTGAGAGAATTACAGGTAGAATAGAAGTCTTTGCATTATCAGTGATAAGATGTAGGATCTTCACAAACAATATTCTCCAGACATTTGAATTTTTTTCCCTTTGTATTTACAGCCATTTTCATTCCTTCATTACTTTCTCTTATGATTATTGATGTGTTGTGTAGATGACTACATTTTGTAGAAAGACTAATTAAAGACTGAAGTTTCAGAAGAATCTTAAGTTTACGCCATGACATTTCATAACCCCATGATATTTGAAATATATTAAACAGAAAGGGCAGGTGAAGTTATTCAATGTTAGTAAAACCTAGGAGAAAGAAACATTTACCACTAACCTCTAAGGTTGGTTTCTAGTAAGTTAATATGCAGATCATTTGTTTGGGCTTTGTTTTAATTCGATTTGATTTTGTGGTACTAGGGATTGAACATAGGACCTTGTGCGTGCTAGAGAAGTTCTCTACTGCTGAGCTCCATCCCCAGCTGTTTTATTTAGATACATTTCACTTTAGTTCCTTCATTTCCACAATAGACAGGTAAGGTCTATTCTCTGAGGAAAGTATGAGGGTTCAATTTAGAAAGGCTGAGATGTGGATTCTATTTCTTACAAATGCCTTTTTCTTCTCCTTACATTTCTGTTTGCAAACCCCATCTTTCATTGGCCTTTCTATGATTTTTTTTTTTTTGCTAAGGTGACAGAATTCTATCAGAGAAATGAGTAACTGGGATGCTGATCAAAGTGGATATTTAATTTGTTTCTATCCTTCTATTTTTTTTCGTGTGTGTGTGTGTGTGTGTGTGTGTGTGTGTGTGTGTGTGTGTAAGACAGAGAGAGAGAGAGAGATACTGGGGATGGAATCCAGGGGTGTTCTACCTCTGAGCTACAACCCCAGCCCTGTTTTATTTTTTTACTTTGAACAGGATCTCCTTAAATTACCTCACTCTGGCCTTGAAGCTGCGATCCTCCTATTTCAGCCTCTCAAGAACAGGTTTACAGGCCTGTGTCACTGAGCCAGCTAATTTCTTTTAAATGCTAATAGCTTAGCTATATTATGCTTTTTGATGGAACCAGTTTTAAAACCTGTTAAGGAGTAAAAGACAGGTGACCTTAATCCACAGTCAAAAGGAATCGATTTATGTTTTCCACCCTTATTAAATTTGCTAATTTCTTTAAATCATGCTATAATCTCTCGGTGCCTTAATCCGAGTTGAGACACCAGCATGCTCTCTCTTTCAAATTCCAGAGCTTTTGTTCTTTTTTTTTCATGTTTTATTGTTTATTTTATTATTTATTTTTTATTGGGGGACTGAGACATGAGGATCATAAGTTTCTGGCCAGACTCAGCAATCTAGTGAGGCCCTCCGCAACTTAGTGAGACCCTGTTTTTAAATGAAATAAATAAGTAAATAAATAAAAAATGAATAAATAAAAAGGGTTTGGAGTATAGCTCAGAGGTAGAATACCACTGGGTTCAATCCCCAGATTACCCTCCCTCAAAATTTAGGAGACACAAAAAGTTTTAATACATTGGAAAATATAATAGTTATAAACATTTACACAACTAATAAAAAAAAACCCTTAAAATATGTGAAGCAGAACTGGGGTTGGGGTTGTGGCTCAGTGGTATAGCACTTGCCTAGCATTCTGGAGGTTCTGGAGATTATAATACTTCCCTAGTCAACAATGGGCAGAACAAGCTGAGAGAAGATAAGGAAATAGAGAATTTAAACAACATAATAGGTCAACTAGATCTATTATAATATATATTGGATATATATTACTGGGATTACAAGCATGTGCCATCATGCCTGGCTATTTTATTTTTTATTTTATTTTATTTTATTTTATTTTATTTTAATTTTTTGAATCAGACTCTCACTAAGTTGCTGAGTCTGGTCTCAAATCTGTAATCTTCCTGTCTCAGCCTCCCAAATACTATGATTACAGGCATGAGCCACCAGGCCCAGCTCTTTTAAATTTTTTGATTGACAATCTGCCGTTACCGTAGCTACCTCTGCTTTCTTTTGGTTACCATTTCAGGAAATTTCTTTTCCTATCCTGTAACTTTGGACCTATTCATATCTTTGAATCTAATCAGAGCCTATACCAGGCAACATATAGTTTTGTCATATTTTTTAAACCCATTCATTGGCCAGGTGTGGTGGCGCACGCTTGTAATCCCAGTACTTTGGGAGGCGGAGACCAGAGGATCCGGGTTCGCGGCCAGCCTCAGCTCTCTCTCTCTCCCTGTCTCTCTCTCTCTCTCTACTTGG
Source organism: Glis glis (assembly GCA_004027185.1). NCBI lineage: Eukaryota > Metazoa > Chordata > Mammalia > Rodentia > Gliridae > Glis > Glis glis. The sequence goes on from PVJS01004297.1 coordinate 43,222, forward strand.
TGAGGCCCTCCGCAACTTCGTGAGACCCAGTTTCAAAATAAAGTATAAAAAATAGGGCCGGGGGCATAGCGCGGAGGTAGAACGCCCCTGCGTTCAATCCCCAGTACCGCAAAAAAAAAAAAAAAATTCATTGATTAAAGAGTCTGATTCACATATTAATTTATATAACTTGAATAAAAAATGCATGCACAAATGATGATGATGGAGAAAAGTACTCCTGTGATCCAAGCTCTGCCACCTCAGTCTTCTATCACAAACACTGACAAGCATTTCTATTTTTTTTCCAACTGACGATTAATCCTATGTCCCTAAATAATGGTTTAAAATAATTATTAATGCATCTTTATTAATCATCTTATTTAGTTAATATGCATTGTGTAGACTTCCTCTCAGGGACCTCTGTGATCCATAAAACAGATGTGACTATAAAACTCCTATTAACTTTTGTCTGGACTTGGTTTCACTGTTTAGGGATAACTGTGACTTTACCTTTCTTTCCACCTTTATTTGCATGAAATATCATGAATGATTCTCAGAAGGATCATACCAAATGAATCAACCCAAACACAAAGGACCATCCTGACTCCATTTATATTCCATTTTGGCAAAGGCAAAACTATATAAAGGCCGTAAAATAGATTAGAACATGACACTGTTAAGGAGTGGGAAAATAGTTGACTTCAGAGAGCTTTAGGGCAAATATTCAACATAATAAAAATATTCCATATTTTAATTTTGGTGATGAGAATATAACTACATATATGTCAATATTCATTGAATGGTAATATTTTTAAAAATGAATTGATTATATCTGATTAATATCTCAGTTTCATGTAAATCTTTTAAAAATTCCTTATTATTATTTTTCTGTCAGTTCAAATATTGTTACAAATATCCCCACGTCATCAATGTCTTAAACAAAAGAGATGTTTTTTCTGTTTCCTGTAAAGTCTGAGTAGGTAAAATATCTCTCTTCTACAAGGAAGTCCCACCTGCTACCCTCAGCTATTGTTTTTGAATACAACTGCTCTAGCTTCTGCAGTAATACTGTATTATGCCTTGGTTTAACCATTAACAAAGAGGAAAGAAGAAGAGGAAAAATCCCAACCTATCTCTTTTGAGCCAACAATCAATATTGTACTTGGCATTTCCTATTGATCGAAATGTGGAAATAAACAAAGATAACCTAAATGAGAATAAACACAGGATATTTATTCAGAGCTTGAAGGGAGTTAACCACAAATACTTTAATTTGTCAAAGACTCAAAGTAGGAGCTGAGAAAGATATACAATGAAAAAAGGAGGAAAGATTAGATATGATCTGATTGTGTTTTCTTAGCATAGGAATGTTGAAGACAGGCTAAATAGATGTGGGCATCTTAAATTATTGGTTTGGAGAACATGTTTAGGGATTTTCAATGGTTCTGAGCTGGATTTAGAGGCAAATTTAGGTAAGCTAGCAATTGTTGACCCAGCTCTGACCATTCTTGTCCATGACTCTAGACTTTGTGACTTGGCTTCCCAGTATGTCATAGACATTTTGCACCAGATTTCATTTGTCACATCTTGCTTGGTTAATATACATTTGTATACTAAGTCTCTCAAGAAATTGTTCACAAGGCAACACTCTGATAAAAAGGAAACTAAGCAACATAGTTTGTTTCTCTAGGTGGAAATTTCTCGGATTTGTATATCTACCTCAAGTGAGAACTCCCACAGCCAGCTCTTCTATCCAGCCAAATATTTCTGCACATATTTGGTCTCATAAATAGATTATATTCAAACCTACCCTAAGGGAGATATCTCAAAATACCAGCAGTTACTTGTTTCAACCCAATATCTTGCATCTCTTGGGTTATGTTTTTCTTCTTGGTAGGATTGTCCACAAATCAAACACCCATCCTGATGTAGGATAGAAGAAATAGGTAGAAAGGAGACAGACAGGAAAGAAAAGTAAAATATAACTTTAATATAAGAACATGGAGCTGAGGTGCTTCCGCCTTAAATCCCCAAACTAGTTCTCTTTCCCAGGCCTGACTCTCCCAAATTTCTGGGAAATCTGTAGATCCTAGAGTTAAATGAAAGAAACTATAATTTCCCTGTGAGTTGATAACAAGACAGGTATGATATTCTGAGAAACCTATAATTTAGGACACTCTCCAGCCCCAATCAGCCTGAAGACCCTAAGGTTGACCAGACCACCAGGAACTGCTTTGGGGACTGCCAGACTGAGATCATCCTCATCTACCTCCTCTAGCCCACCCCTCATGAAAGTGCCCTAGAAGAAAAGGGCCCTGCACTCTCCAAAATGCCTTCCTCATTTTGAGGTGGCCCGCATTCTCTCTTGAATGTGTATTTCTTCTCTTCCTCCAAATAAACCTCTGTCCATGTCTCTGACTGGTGTGCGCTGATATTCTTTTCTGTCATGTTAGCCAAGGACCCCGCTGATCCTGAGTTCCTGAGTTGAGGAACCAGCTCGTCACCCCAACAATCCAACATACAGTGGTTGAGTAAAAACAAACTAATTACAACTAAAATTACTATTAAGAGAATGAGAAGCCCATAATTGCCACCACTAAATGAAATGATCAAGTCCTGTAATGAAGAAATTTCTAGGAATCCCTTTTCCAGAAGTAGAACAAGTTTCCTGGCTAGCCCAGCAGCTGCTACTGATTATGCTCTCTCTGTTTTATTTTATTTTATTATTTTATTTTATTATATTTTATTTATTTGTGTGTGTGTGTGTGTGTGTGTGTGTGTGTGTGTGTGTGTGTGTGGTACTGGGGATTGAATCCAGGGACATTCTACCTCTGAGCTACACCACCAGCCCTATTTTATTTTTATGTTGAAGCAGTATCTTACCAAGTTGCTGATAGCCTTGCTTAGTTGCTAGGGCTGGCCACTGTAATAATGTACCCGAAAAAGTAATTTTTTAGCCTCGTTTTCTACCCTAGAAATTAAATTCCCTGTCCTTACTGCCCCAAGGACAAGACTAGTTCCCCAAGGATGGAAAGACCAGTTCCTGCCTCTATTGATAAACCAGTTCCTGCCTTTATTGCCCCTAAGGACAATACCCAATAAATCAGTTCCTGCCTTGACCTCCGCTCCGGACAGAGCCCTAAAAACCAACCCCCACCCCTGTGTCTAACCCCCTACCCTAAACTAATCATTTTACTTCTAAATAAGGGAAAGCTTTCTGTGGTTGGCTAATTCGAACCCAAACTGCAAAAATCTGTGTCTGTAACCCCAGCTTGTTCTATAAAAAGAGAGCTGTAAGCTACACAAGGAGCTGCCGTTCTAGCCTGTGCTGGTGGACGGTAGCCCCGCGGTATTAAAAGCCTTGCCTTAACTGAGTTGGTGGTCTTGGAATTTCTGTTTCTCGCGCCTTGTTCAACAGCCACGAGTTAGACCTCAATTATTTTCTTCTGTGCTTCTTAACTAAATGCAAGGTGATTCTTTGTGCTTTATTTTCTCTGGCCTATCTGAAGTGGACATTGAAAAACACCTTTTTTTTGGAGGGGGGCCAGTTTTACCAATTAACAATTTATTAGTCAGTTTTGGGGCATCTTAAGGTTATTTTAGGGATCCAATAATAAAAGACTTTCTTAGGCAAAACCAACAATTTTTTGCATCATAATTTTTTAAAAACTTTATTAGCTTTCTAGCTACTGGATGCTGGGAAGTTTTAGGGCAGTGATATTTAGGAATAGTTCCTAAGCCTAAAATCTCTGGTCTGTTATAAACTAGTTCTGTACTCTTCCCATTAGAGTCTTTCACCTTAATCACAGATAACTTGGGGCCATCGGAAACAATAGGTTTCAGTGGAAAGGAAAAGACCTTTGTTCCATCTATGCTGCTAGATTATCTCATTATCTGGTAGAAAACAATTACTAGGAGATGTTTCAAAAAGCTTAAGGGTACAATCTTATTTTTGGAAAGCCATCATCAGCTTCAGTTGAGGGCTGTTTTGTTTCCCCCATCTTTATGGACCTGAGTCATCTTAAAGATCAAGCTAGAGGCAAAAGGGTATCCATAACAGAACTGTTTGCATAATGGCTTAAGTAATGACTAGGTTTAGATAAAATTCATCCCTAACTTAAAGGACTTTTGTACAATCAGGGAAAAATAGCCACATATGCTAACATATTTGTTCCAGTCATTTCCCCTAAAATAATGGGCTTTACTAGCCCTTGATTTACGTGAGAAAGTATCTCAGGCTCTCCAGCAAGCACTGGCTTTCTCCACTGTGGGCTTGATGGCTTTTCTTCCACTGCTAATCCATGCCATACATTTTATGTTTTGCTATAACAGCACTCTACTTTAAGTACTAAATTCTGTATCGGCCAAGATCTCATTTTAGTTGATATAGCAGAAATTCAAAGTTTACAACAAGTCAAATAGTCATATATTTCTATATAAAATTCAAATGGGTAGGTTAAAGTTCCATGTTGTAATTTGATGTAGTTCTAGATTTCTTCTAGCTGGCTGCTTTTCTGTTCTTCACATGTGACTTTTATTTCATGGTGCACAATGACTACTCCACTGTTTATCCCCATTGCAACTGATGGAAAAGAAGAAAAGGCAAGAAATGGACTTGACCCATCATTTTAAGGGAAAAACCAGAAATTTCATATTGGTTAGTTAGTTTTTGCTTATATGCCCACGCTTGACTGGAAGGTAATTGAGAAATATCTATTTTGGCATAGAAGTTGTAATAAACATAATTCAAAAGTGTAAAAGGAAGTTTACCAGGCAGAAGGTAAATGATACTAGATGGACACAAAGATACACATGAAGAAATTAAGACAGGTACAAATGGTAAACATTTATACAAATAGTACTCTGACAAAGGACTAGTACTTAGAATATGTAAAGTACTAAAAGAGCTTAACACTAAAAAATAAAAGAAATAACTCAGTTAATAAATAGGCAATTGAACTGAGTAGACACTTCTCAAAATAAGATGTACAAATAGCCAACAAATATATCAAGATACCAGCCCACTTTCTGGTTCATAATGCCTTCTCACTGTTTCCTCATATGGTGAAGGAGTGAGGGATCATTCTGGGATCGCTTTTATAGGGGCATTAATCCAATTTATTAGAGCTTCACCCTTAAGAGCTAATCATATCCCAAAGGTTCTACTTCCAAATACTGTCACCCTAGTGGTTAGGTGACATAGACATTCAGTCTGTAACAGACCTAAACTGCAAAGAAAGGGCAGTCAATTGTTACATACCTCAGTATGAACTAACGGTTAGTTTGACAGAGGTCTAAAGTAGCTACTATAGCTATGAAGGACATAACTAAAAATGTGTTCAAAATGAACAATCAGACATTATGGTATCAAATAAAATAACTTAGTATAAAATAGAAAATATGAAAAAGAATTAAGAACCATAAAAACAAAAATCCCACCTGATTAGCAAAAGCAATCTTGAGCAAAAGAAACAAAGCAGTAAATATTAAAATGCCTGACTTTAAAATGTATGCAAAAGCATAGCACTTAAAACTGCATGGTATTGGAATAAAAGCAGACACATAGATGAGCAGAAAAGAATATCAATTTTAGAAATAAACTCATGAATCTACAGCCAACTGATTTTCAAGAAAGGTGCTAAAAACACACATTGGAATAAAAGGAAATCATTCCAATAAATGGTGCCGAGGAAATTGTATATTCACATCCAGAATGACACAAATCTCCTATTTCTCACCAGTTACAAAAATCAACTCAAAATGAATTGGAAACTTAACTGTAAATTCTGAATCTATGAAACACTACAGGAAAACTTAGGAGATAGATATTGGAGTGGGCAAGGATTTTTTTGGACAAAATCCAAGAGCATAAGAAAAAAAAGAAAAAAGTAAAGCCAGCTGTGGTGGCACATGCCTATAATCCCAGTGGTTGGGAGGCTGAGGCAGAGGAATCCCAGGTTCAAGACCAGCCTCAGTAACTTAGCAAGACCTTCAACAACCTAGACAGACCCTGTTTCAGAACCAAAATTAAAAAGGGGTGGGGGTGTAGCTCAGAGGTAGAATGCCTCTGGGTTCAATCCCCAACATCCCCCAATATATATGATTAAATCAAACTAAAATGTTTCTGCATAGCAAAAACAAATAAAACTAAACAAAACACAATCAGCAAAGTGAAAGAGTTAAGAGACAACATAGCGATTGAAAGGAAATAGGAAATATTTGCAAACTATACATCTGACAAGAGGTCAATATCCAGAATATAGAAAGAACTATAAAAATTTCATAGAAAAAAACAAATAACCCAATGACAGGTCTCAAAAGAAGCCATAAAAATGGACAGCAGATGCATGAAAAGATGCTCAGTATCACTAATCAGTAGGGAAGTTGAATGAAATAATGTAGAAATTCAAGAATATTATATCAAATGCTCAATTTCACAAAGTTACTTTGTAAGCCCTTATAGTCTTAATATTACTATTCAAATAAATGAATGTACATCCATAGTTAATATTTATATATTTATTAAGTGCCTACCATGGATCACATGGATCAAACACTTCTCTCATCTCTGAGCTTTTTTTTTGAGAGAAAGAGAGAGCTAGCAAGTGAGCAAGAGAGAGAGGGAGAGAGAGAGAGAGAGCTTTTAACTAAGGAGAACTGGATATGAGAAGTGCTATGCCTATTATCCCTGTTTTAAAAACAACAGTATTGATGTTCAGAGAGTTTCTAAGTTGCCCAAAGCCAAGAATCCAAGCATTTTGTAGCCAAAAATCTATCACAGGTCATTTGACTTCAGAGTCTATGTACTTAACGCCATTATTTATCTATTGTTTTGGAACAAATTTCTCCAAAACTTAGAACTTAAATCAACAAACATTTGTTATTTCACAGTTCCTCTGAGTGAGGATTCCAAGCGTTGTTTAGCAGGATGCCTGTGATGCAGTATCTCTCATGAGGCTACACAATTAAGCTCTTGGCTAGGAGAATGATTTCTCAAGGCTACTTTGGAGTAGGATCCTCTTCCAAGGTCACTTATTTGGCTTTTGGCTGCCCTCAGATTGTTACTGGCAGTTAACCAGAAACATCAGCTCCTTGGCACATGTGCCTTTCCACAGGAGGATGCCTTGTTGCTTCCCCCAGAATAAAAGTTCCACTGGAAAAAGGAGAGTGAGACAGGGCTTATTAGGGTGAAAGTTGCAATCTTTTTACAGTCAATTTTGGAAGTAGCATCACTTTTGCCATATTCTATTCAATATGTGTAAGTCAGTGGCTCTATTGCATGTTTGAGAGGAAAGGATTCCACAAGGATATCAACACCAACATGTGGGGATTTTTGGAGAGCCATTTAGACACTGCCACAGGAACCCTTCTGAATGGATAGATGAATAGATAAACATAAAGGTTGCAAGCCAGTGGAATAATGTGATATATCCCAAGAATGCACTCCTATAATAATTGTTAGCAACTTAGTTATGGTTACTTATAAATTTCTGCCCTTACCATCTTACAGGTGTTGCAAGATATATTTTCTGTTGGTTTGTAACAAAGCAAAAACAAAACCAGGTTATTACATCATTGATCATTTAGCTCTTAAGTGCTTTGTGAAAACTGAGACATCTTGTATACATACATTATAGGTATCACTGGTCATTATTTACAATTTTCTAAAAGTCAGTTGACTATAAATGTAGTTTTAGGACTCTCATTAATTATGTATTTTATCCAAAATGTATTTTTATTGATCATAAATTTACCTGCCATTAATTTTATCCAATGACCTTATTTTCAAATGATGAGGCACTAGTTTTTTCCCAATATTTTTGTTCGTTACCAGGTAGGTACAATAATAAAACTCTATTATTGAGTAATTTAATCTTAATGAGATTAAATGGTGAGTAATCACCATTACTGTCAGCTAGTAATCTCCAGTCTTATTCCCATACCCAGGCTGTATGAAGTTATTTGGCCACCTGGTGGTTTAGGTATATTTTGGACCAAAGAAAAAATCTGTTTTATTTTATTAGGTATTTAAATGACCAATATCCAGTAACGATCGTTGGGAAATTTTAAAATATCTTCATTATTATTACAATAAACTGCTATTTCTAACATTTAACTGCATTGCTAATGTGAAGGACAAGAGAAAGGAAGGAGTCTGCATAGTGTGTTTGTCATTAAATAAATAAGAAGTTTCAAAAATATGATTTAATCTCACCCTCGTAAGAGCAGTTGGTACAAATCAAAGTCTGTAGGACCAGAATGCAAAGGAAAACATAGGTGTTGATTGTGATTTCTCTTTTTGAGAACACAGTAAAGACTGATTAGAAATATGTAGAAAACAGAAGTGTGTGGCTACGAATAGATAAGAATTAACCTGCTTTTGCTCAGATAATTGGATGGCACAGGCAGATAAGCATGGTGAAGGCTGGGATGTGGAATGAAGGAACAGGCTGTGGGAACAGTCCCAGACCAGCAGAAAGACAATTAAAAAGATCAAATAGACTGAAGTATGTTTCTCCTGAGGCCCTGGTAGTATTTTACCTACACCAAAAAAAAAAAAAAAAATAGTGGTTTTCCTCAAATGTCACTTTTAAAACATTAAATGCTATAATATAATGGACTTTTACAGGGAAAGATGTATTTAATCATAAATCAAAGTATTTGACAACTTGATACTTGCTCTATTGTATTCAAATTGTAATGGTGGTACCGTTTTTTTTCTCAGATGTGCATACTAGAGAAAGAATATGATCACTTTCTGAAAACGAAAACAAAACTAAAACAAATGTATGTCCTATGGTCTGAATATTTGTGCCTCTCTCCAATTCAAATTCATATTTTGAAGCCCTAACTCTCACTGTGATGGAAATAGGAGGCAGGGAAGGTATTAGGGAAGGAGGGCTGAGCTCTCAGATTGGTATTAGTGCTCTTACAAGAGACTACAGAGCTTGTGAACTGTCTGCCCCCACAGTGTGAAGATGCAGTGAGAAGATGCTGAGAGGAATGAGTTCTTGCCTTCATCTTGGCCTTCCTAGCCTCCAGAACTGTAAGAAAGATATATTTCTTGATTATCAGCCACTCAATTTATAGCAGTTCAAGTGGACTAAGATAATATGCAGACAATTAGAAAGGATGGTCCATTCTACTTGGAGATGATTCATAATGAATAACTTATCAAGGGGAAGTCACAGTACTGAAGCTTTTTACAAATAAATTATTAAGTTCAGTCATAAACTGAGAGAGCTTTGAGTAGAAATGGAGAGCCATTTCCCGATGCGAGTTGGTTTTAGGAAAAGATCTGAGGCCAAAATTAAATTATTAATTTATGTGTGTAATCTACTTTCTCTGAACCCATATGAAACAGGGAGGCAGTTTCTGTGACTCCTTTCCTCAGAAACCTATAATACAACCACCTGAAGCAAAGGAGTCTTTTGTAAATAAACTCTTGGGCATATTGAGTTCATCCTGTTTGCCCTGAGGTATAGAAGTCAGGTAGTAGATTTACGGGAAAGCATGAAAATAATATTCCCCTTGGTTGGAAAAGACAGGTCTCTGGAACTTGAGAAGTCAGTGGGCAGAGGACGTTAACATTGTTCATCAGCAGTGACCTGAAAGACAGAAAGATGTTAGAAGGGATAGATGCTCTGTTGCCTAAGGAGGTGTAGAAATTTAGAAATTTCCTTCAAGAAAAATATAAGGAGAAGTATCAGAGGTCACATAAGCCAAGAAAATGCTAGAAATAAACCTGATGAAGGAGGAAAGAGAAAACTGCATTAGTTACCTACTACCACATAACTTATCACTCCAAAACCTTGCATCTTAAAGCAATAATCATTTATTATCTCACAGTTTCTGAAGTTGGGAATTAAGGGTTGGCTGGGCTGAGGACCCTCCTGAATTTGTAGTCAAGTTTTCTGTTGGGATTGTGTCCCTGTCTGAAAATTCAAAGGGGTAGCAGAAGGGTCTTTTCCTTGGCGCCACAGGTCAAGGGACCATTCCCCAGCACTGCCTCGCATCGTGGAAGTTGGCCACCTCCAGAGAAAGCCATTAAGATGGGAGGATGAGAGATAAGACCCAAGATAGATAGCATGATCTTTTTATAACCTAATTTTGAAAGTGAAATATTTCTTTAGAATTCTTTAGAACTGAGTAATTCTAGCTCCCGCTTAAGGAAGTGGGTAATGCCAAAGGATGTGGATCCTAGGAGTTGGGGCTAATCATGGACCATCCTGACTTCCAATCAGAGTACTCTTAGCATTTTCCAAATATTTTACCACTAAAATAACAACTAGTATAAAATCAAAGATAACCACGCACAGGAGACAAAACAACATGAAAGAAAACAAGCACAAACAACAAACAGAAAAGACATGAAGTTACTTCAGCTAGTATGATTTTCCAAATAGTAGAATTATTGTGGAGATAATATATGTGTATATATGTATACATACATATATTCCATTAAGTAATTAGAAAGCTTAAAGTTAGCATTTCAGATGTGAAAAAGAACTAAACAGAATATAAACAAACAAACAAAAACCACAAGAATGGACAGGTGTGAGAACACACATAGCTGAAGTAAGAAGTAATGATCCATCCAATAGATCAGAATAAGATATACAGAATCAAACATGGCAAAGAGAAAGATAGAAAATAAGTAGAGAGTATGAGTCAATTTAAAAGCTTATTTAAAAAGCTTATGTATCTCTAATTAGAGGCTCAAAAATGAATAACAAGAACAAGATGTTTCTAAATGGGAACAATGAACCCAAAGCAGAAAATAACAGAAAGCAATTCAAAATCTGACAACACAGAGAGGAGCTGCAGCAACTCAGAGTAAAATAAAAGTTTCACAAACACATCACCTTTCAAAGGACAGCCCCTAGACTGCTAATTAAGTTTTGAAAAGAAATAGCAAAAGCCAAAAGACAATGAAATTATATCTTCAACTTGATAAAAGAAACTAATTTACAATCTACAGTCCCATATGCAGTGAAAACTTCCTTCACAAACTAAGATGATATGAAAGTCTATTCAGATCACTGAAAAACAAAATAACTCATATTCAAGGCTGCTTTTAAAGAAAAGTAAAAAAAATACTAGGTGGTAGTATATAGATTCAGGAAATAGAGGAACAACAAAATTGTATACCTGTACGTAAATTTAAATGGATTCTACTACATAAAACAGTAATGTTTTAAGCGTTCAGAGTACATACTAAAATTTATTATGAAAATAGCATAGACATGGGAATGGGGATAAATGTAGTTAGAATTTTAGAAGTTCTCCATTTTGCTCTCAATTAAGGAAAGAATAATATTATACTTTAAGTCATGAATATATATTTTACATGTTATTATGACTATTACTGCAAATAAAAAAGAAATTTCCTGCCAACAAAGGAAAAAGAAGAATAAAAAAGCAAGATCATGAAAAGAATAGAAAAATACGTAGGAAATGGTAGATTTAAATTAAATGTTAAATATATTTGTGGAATGGGAATATTTTCTTATAAACTATATTTATTTATGTTTTTAATATTTATATCATTATTGTTCCTATTTATTTTATTTCCTAAAATTATCTAGAACTGTAACAATTTTTTAACCAAAATGGAAAATAATTGTTAAAGAGGAAAAATAGGAGGAAATGGATAGCAGGAGCCACATTAGAAATTTTATATAATACTTATAATTATGCAAGGTATACTACATAATATTTTTACTGACAAAAATTTAAAATTGAGGTATGATAATGTCAAGAAATATGAACAAAATTACAAGGAAAAACTATAAATATGAGGTGAATTTAATAGATGAAAAAATATTAATATTATAAATAGTTCTATATAAATGAAAGAGAAAAAGTATGTTAACAGGCAATTTAAGAATAAAATATTGAAAAGGCCAATATAAATTAAAGAATTTAAAAATTAAATGAGATAGCATATGGTTTACTTCACCTTTAAACACTTTGGATTTTTCCTTTCTAATTAGGGTTGATGTTTGTGAATCTGGTGAAAGAGGGCTTTCTAGGCGCTCCATATAAGAGTTTACCAACCTTCTGAGTAGCATTTAGTAACACATCAAAAAAATCCCATAAATAATTACATCTTTGACTCAATAATTTTCCCTTTTGGAATTTCTCCTAAGTATTCAGGGGTAATAGTCATAAAGATTTCTGTATGAGAGTGGTTATTGATTTGTTATACTACAATTTTGAAACAGAGAGAGATGAGCTAACTATAAAGAATTGAATCAAGTCAGACATGAGGGCACATGCCTGTAATCCCAGTACATTGGAGGTTGAGACAGGAGGTCACAGGTTTGCAGCAGCCTCAGAAACTCAGGGAGGTCCTCAGCAACTTAGTGAGACCCTGTTTCCAAATAAAAAATAAGATAGGGCTGAGTGTGTAGCTCAGAGGTAATCTGCCCCTGGGTTCAATCCCCAAATTGATAGGACAGAGTTTCATTCAGTCTTATATTGATTTTTAAGGAATATGTAGTAGCTATAGAAAACTATAATATTTTGCTGGTTAAATGGGAGAAATAAAACAAAATTTTAATTTTGTATCAAATACAGATACAAATTTTTAATAAAATTTCTCTTAGAATACGATATGTAACAGTCATTCTTTGGGTGTTAGGTTTATTGCTATTTTTATTTATTTTGTGTGTATTTTACACATTTTAATTGAAACCATATAATTAACTATATAGAGAATGTTCATTGAGAATTATTGTGATGCACTGTTGTTGAGATGCAGTACTTCTCAGGCTGCTAATCAGTGAGTGGCGTGTTGGAAATGATTCACACTGACTTGTGATAGAGTCTCTTTGTGCATATTTTCCTAACTCTTCTCAGAGATATCATATTGGTAGCTTGAAAATGGCTAGAGGGAATTTTTACACCATAGAAATCCAAAAATGCTACAAATCTGGCTTTTTTTTAAATTATGGAAAACTTGTTGTTAAACATTTAGCATCACACTCCAGTGCTAAGGAAAACCAAATAATGATATTTCATAAAATATAACCAGTAAACAATTCACAATTCTCCTGAAAGAGATAGTTAGATGTCTGTACATTTATTTATTCAAAAATAATAACATTCATATTTAATAACAGCTAACAAATATCTTCTTCCCACCACTCTTATTTCCTGTTGCTCTTGTCATTTTGCTTGCCATTTAAGCTAAGTTATTATTTTCATTTATTCTTAAGTCATTTTTGTTTAATGTTTATCCTCATATAATTATGCAAAAGACCCTGGTGAGATTCACACCTCTAGCAGTCAATATTTATGAAGTAAACAGGTCCTGGAGCAAGCTATAGATTCGGTTCCACATAATAACATCGTAAAATGAGAGATATATAAATATAACACATATTAATAAAACTCCATCTTGCTGAGAGAAATGCAGGCTTTTTAAATCACAGGTGCTAATGAGACCATGCCTGCTGAGAACGAGAGAAGCTGAACATTTTATGTAGATATACGGGTATACCAGACACCGTGAACTTTCTACCAATGTTAGCAGCCCTATCAATGAAGATTCAAAATCCATATAGGAAAAAACAAAGTATTCTAATACTTCTTATTTTAGTATGCTTAATAATATTTGTGTAGATTTCTAATAGCTACATTTCGATAGCTGAAGACAGAATTAATGATCTATCTGGTAGATTAAAAATAGGAATCTTAGTTTTTCGCCCTGTAAATAATTAGTCCTATAATTCATTGTTACTCAAAGTGTAGTCTAAGGATGAGAAAGCACCGCTAGGAGCCTGTTAGAAAGGTTGCTTCTCAGGCCCAATCCAGGTCTACTGAAACAGAACCTGCATTTTATTTATTTATTTATTTATTTATTTGCAGTACTGGGGATTGGACCCAGGGGCATTCTACCTCCGAGCTACACCCCCAGCCCTACTTTTTATTCTTTATTTTGAAACAGGGTCTCACTAAGTTGCGGAGGGCCTCACTAAGTAGCTGAGGCTGGCCGCGAACCTAGATCCTCCTGTCTCAGCCTCCCAAGTACTGGGATTATAAACATGCACCACCACGCCCAGCTCAGAACCTGCATTTTAATAAGGTGCACAGCTAATACATATGTACATTAAAGTTTGTGAATCATCATGCTAATCAATACTCAGTGTCATCTTAGTAACTAATTTCTTTTTACTTGTTTTAAAATCAACACAAATATTTTAAATAAATGTGATTTATATTACATTATTCAGAACTTTATTCTATCACTATAAAATTATAAGGAATGATGCACTTCATGTACTTTGCAAGATATTTATATATTTAACCAAATCCTTGTTGTAGACTATACCTATATCTATATCTATCTATAGATATACATATATGTGTGTATAATACAATATATATGTATTATATTTATTATGCTATTATACCTACACATATAATACATATATATGTATTTTATTATGCTATATATAATACATATATGTGTGTATATAATATTATATATGTATTATATTTATTATGCTATTTGGAAAGTGCAAGGATCCATGTTCTTTAGGATCAGATTATATTTGTATAATAGTACTAATGCAATCTAGGCATCTCTGTGTCTGAATTATAAATTATAAGGACAACTTTATATATCTTTGGGAAAATAAAATGAATTTATCAATAGAGGCAGCTAACATGTCAGTTAATAGAATATGATTATTCACATCTCTTGGTATCTGATTTCTGATAAATCTGAAACTTTTGACTTAATTATCTAAGTCTATATATTAGGTGCATGTAATTGGTTTTGATAATCAAGAGTCAGTGTAGAAAAGTGAATTAAAACTATTATGGATATTTTGAGTTCTTTTAACCATACTACCAAAACAATAATAAGATTGTTCTAGCAAGCTCATGTGTTAGTCAGCTTGTCACCTCTGTGACCATGATACCCAACAAGAGCAACTTAGAGGAGGAAATATTTATTTGGTTTAATGATTTCAGAGATTTCAGTCTATGGTTGGTTGGCTCCGTTGCTCTGGATCTGAGGTGAGGCAGAAGGGTGTGCAGAGGAAAACTGCTCAGCTCATGGCAGCTTGGAAGCCATGAAAGAGAAAGGGGCCATGGGCAAGATATAGTCCCCAGGGGCAGGTCCCCACTGACCTGCAACTCCAACCATTCCCTACCTGCCAACAGTTTCCACCACCTCCTGGTAGTGTACATTCAGTGATCAATGGATTAATCCACTCATGGCAGATCACTCACAGCACAGTTACTTCCCCAAAGCCCCACCCCTGAACATTATTGCATTGGGGACCAAGTCTTTAACACATGAGCTTTTGGGGAATGTTCCACATCCAAACCATAATAGCTCTTTAGTAAAAATTCTTGATTTGATCTGCTCACACAGAAAACTTGAGATTGCATACAGAACTTGCCAGATCTTGAGTTACTTTTGAATGCATCTAATAAGGACAATGCCATATATTTTGAATCCAATTTCAAGCAAAAAACTACATTGCAATCCCATAATATGATTTCAAAAATATCAACACTCTCAAGGAATATTGGGTGTGGAATAAAAATAATCTTGCAGCCAGGTTTCACTGAATTCACTCTGTTTCTAGATGTTTGGTCAGCAGACTCATGGGAGTTGGATGGCACAAGTCCCCTAGGTCTTGATTATGTCTCATTCCCTCCAAACCACATGACAATCTTCTTTTAGTCTTTACTCACTTGTGACCAACTTTGTCATGTTCACCACAGTGCGGTTCACAATGGGGAATTTTGGTAATCTTCAAATATCTTAGATAAGAAAGTCAAGTATCAGCCGGGCGTGGTGGCGCACACTTGTAATCCCAGTACTTTGGGAGGCAGAGACCGGAGGATCCGGGTTCGCGGCCAGCCTCAGCTCTCTCTCTCTCTCTCTTTTCTCTCTCTCTCTCCCTGTCTCTCTGTCTCTCTCTCTCTCTCTACTTAGTGAGGCCCTCCACAACTTCGTGAGACCCAGTTTCAAAATAAAGTATAAAAAATAGGGCTGGGGGTGTAGCGCGGAGGTAGAAAGCCCCTGGATTCGAACAATCCCCGGTACTGCAAAAAAAAAAAAAAGTCCAGTATGACTCACTTATACATGGAGGTAACTAACAGAGAAAATATGCATATTTCTTCTCATAGCAACATACTCATATTTTTATATTTTTTTCATCCACAAGAATACAAATCAAACTAATAAAGTGGTAATCTCTGGTGAAAAGGTGATGGGTATTTTTTTACTTTTAATCATCTTTTTTTTCCAGTGAATAAACAAATACTCTATTGTAAATTGTGTAAATTTTATTTTTAAAACAAACCCCAATATGAAATTCACGATTTCTGAAAAATGTAAAATATCACAAAATGTAATCATGTTTAAATATTTTGTCTACACAGAGCATAAAAATATCATTTGTTTACTGGTTAGTAGAAGGTATTAGAAGGTATTCTAATAGAAGGTATTAGAAGTACTTCAAAGTACTCCAAATTGATGCAGTCTTCCATTTTACTATGGATTAAAAACTCAGTCAATCAAGATTTCTGTGCAAGGAATGGTATTTAATCTCTAAAAGAAAAAGTAGCTGTGATTCCTTTCTTTGTGGTAGTTTATCTCTTCTAATGTCAATAACTTAGATATGCTTGACAATGGAAAAATAATGAAACAATAAATCAAGATAATGCACTGCGGAAAACTGAATTTAATTTCTTCTATGTGGAGTTTTTCCTAATATAATGATTTTGATAAGTTAACAAGTTATAAAACTGAATATATAATAAAGCTAACAATTTTACAAAGTGAATAATAAAATTTAGTTGCTAAAAGTGTTCAATATTTCGTATCAATGATGTGACTAAGTATGTTCACTCTTGATTTAATATTAATTCTGTGATTTGAAGAGAATGGGAAAGTGTATTTGTGAGTTGTACAACTGACAGAAGAATAATTTACTCGAGCATTTGAAAAGAGGTTTTTCCTCTTCAAGTAACTTCTAGAGAGTGAACCACATTGCTTCAGTAGAAATATTGAATAATTAGAACTGTATTTGAAAAGTCATCAGTTTTCACACAAACTTCTAGAAAATACAAGTATATAAAGATCTATTCTTATTTTATGGATATGTGATTTTCTTTTTTTTTTTGTAGTATTGGGAATTGAACCCAGGGGCATTCTGCCTCTCAGCTACACCCCAGCCCATTTTTTGTTTGTTTGTTTGTTTGTTTGTTTGTTTTAAACCAGTCTCACTCGGCAGCTGAGAGTCTTACTACTTGCTGAGTCTGTTCCCAAATCTGCAATCCTCCTCTCTCAGCCTCCCAAGTACTGGAATTATAGGTGTGCACCACCACACCTGGCTCAACTATGTGATTTTCTAATTTTCACAAGGTCATACAGTCACTTAGTATCTCTGGTAGATCTCACACTCAGATGTATTCTTTCATGTATCATGGGCACTCCTACACATTTTTATTTCTCATTCTTTTGATCTTTCTTCTATCACACCCCAGATTATTCTAGCATAATATATCACTTAATGCATAATTTTGCATTTTAACTAATTGATTGCCTATGAGATTCCCACTGGACATATAGTGTCTTTAAAAAGCCAACTGGCATGAGTATGATTCTCTGTATGAGAGAGAAGAATAATAGCAATTATATAGAGACAGTATTAAGCATTATGAGATTGCAGAACTGTGTTTTATTAGTGCACTACCTTTAAGAAAAAATTTAGATCCCATTTTAATACTAATACACAATTTCATTAGCACTACAAGGAATAAATGCTAAAATAAGGGTGGTATTAGGTAATTCAGTCATGTGTCTTTCATTCATTTCTTTAAACATGTGGGTTGAGTACTAACCATGTTTAAGGCATTGTGATTCTCCTTATGTTATCAGGAATAAAACTGTACCTTTCACAGAATATTCACATTGAAGATAAGACCTAAAGCAACTACAATGGCCAAGATTTAGAAAGTTAAATATTAGAAAAGAAAGAGATAAAATTAGCATAGTGGACTTTTGAAAGGTAAAATAAGTTTTCCAATGGAAAAGGGCTAACATTTTTAATAACATAGCATTTTCAACTGTGGAGGAAGACTCCTTAGAAGAGGAGGAACTGAAATTTAACTGCGAAGATGAGATAAGATACAAGAAACTCGCCTGTTACATAAAGCATCCAGTGGCTTTTGCATTTAGATTTCAGGAAGGACTATAGCTTTTACAGGAAAAAGATAGAACTGTTTGTTGTTTTGCTTGATTGCTGCATTCTAAATACTAGGTCTCATGTGTCCCATATTAAAATGTTTTGTAATTAAAACCCTTACGATATGTCTATGTTTTATACTTAATTATAAATTTGAGTCACAAAAGGAACAAACAGCTGGCTTTCTCAACATTGTAATGTGTATCTGCCACAGTAAGAGCAAGTTGGTGCTAGAGGTTAGAGCTGATGTTAACTCTTTCACACAGCAAGTCAACTGGGTTAATTGTCAAGATTGTGAATGACACTTTCACTTAAAGTGAATTGTAATAACATGTTTTGAGTGAGTAGACAGAGGTCTCAGTCATTAAATGTTACAAGAAAGCAAAGTTATAAAAATAGCTGATTTAAGAAATAGCAATTCATAAGAGTATATCGTGTATTCATATACTTTATTTTAAACTTTTATGTGTTCATTGAGAAAAGTGGTCTAGAAATATGTCTAATATGGCTGTTTTTCCATAATCAAAACTCCAATTAACATTTAAGGTATCTTCGTGCAATTGGTGGTCAGTCACAAACATCATTATGTTTTCAACAAATTTTGTTCAACAAATTTCAACAAATTTTGTTGAAAAATAAAAGAAAATAGTACACTGGTTATAAAGTTAAAGTGCCAAGTGTGGTAGTGCATGCCTCTAATCCCAATACTTGGGAGACTGAGACAGGAGTATTGCAGGTTTGAGACCAGCCCCAGCAACTTAGCAAGACTCTCAATAACCTACAGAGACCTGTTCCTTTTTTTTTTTTTTTTTTGGTGGTAGTACCGGGGATTGAACCCAGGGGCGTTCTACCTTCGCGCTACGCCCCCGGCCCTATTTTTTATACTTTATTTTGAAACCGGGTCTCACGAAGTTGCCGAGGGCCTCACTAAGTAGTGTAGGCTGGCTGCAAACCGGGATCCTCCAGTCTCCGCCTCCCAAGTACTGGGACTACAAGCGTGCGCCACCATGCAGGGCTGAGAGACCCTGTTTCAAAACAAAAAAATGAAAAAAGGGATGGGGGTGTAGCTCGGAGATAGAATGCCCCTGGGTTCAATCCCCAGTACCGAAATGGAAGGAAGGAAGGAAGGAACGAAGGAAGGAACGAAGGAAGGAACGAAGGAAGGAAGGAAGGAAGGAAATTCCTCAAAAAATTGGGAATGGATCCACCATATGATCCAGCTATATCACTCCTGAGTATCTTTCCAAAGGGACTGAAATCAGAATATTGTAGTAACACAGGCATATCCATGTTTATAGTAGCACATTTCATAATAGCCAAATTATGGAACCAACCAGGTGTCCATCAACAGATGAATGGATTACAAAATTATGGGATATATACACAATGGATTTCTACGCCACAATAAAGAAGAACAAAATTATGTCATTTGCAGGAAAATAGATTGTTCTGGAGAACATTATGTTAAGTGAGATTAGCGATCACAGAAAGTAAAGGGTCATATATTTTCTCTCATATGCAGAAAATAGGTAGTATTCAGGATGTAAGAGAGACTTTAGATAATTGAGGAGAAACTAATGAAGTGAGGGAGGTAGTCTAGGGGCGGGGGTGAGAGGGAGAGTCAGTGAAGGAAACACTTCCATTGACATAGTGTACACATGTGAGAATACCAATGCCAATCTCAATATCATGTAGGGAGAAGGGGGGAGTGGGAAGGGAGCCAGGGGAAGCTCACCAGGTATTGTGTGCATATATCTCACTATCACTATCAACTACATTATGATGTGAGACTACAGTGCACCAATAAAAGTATTTTTATTTATTTATTTATTGCGGTACTGGGGATTGAACCCAGGGGCGTTCTACCTCCGTGCTACACCCCCGGCCCTATTTTTTTATACTTTATTTTGAAACCGGGTCTCCCGAAGTTGCGGAGGGCCTCACTAAGTAGAGAGAGAGAGACAGGGAGAGAGGAAGAGAGAGAGAGAGAAAGAGAGAGAGAGAGAGAGAGAGAGCTGAGGCTGGCTGCAAACCTGGATCCTCCGGTCTGCGCCTGGCCTATTCTTTATTTTTGAAACAGGGTCTCACTAAGTTGCAGAGAGGCTCACTAAGTAGCTGAAGCTGGCTGCAAACCTGGATCCTCAGGTCTCAGCCTCCCAAGTACTGGGATTACGAGCGTGTACCACCACACCCGGCTAAAATTATTTTAAAAATAAATAAATATTAAAGTTAAATGTAACCTAATATAAATTTACTAATTACTGTTTTGCCTGCCCCTAGATAATGCTAAGATATTTTCAATCTCATCTAAATCCAGAAATTCCTCAATTTAAAAAAATGACTTCACTCATTCTAGGCTAATATTTTCATCAACAATTAACTAGTAATTGTTTTTTAAATAGTATAAATAATTGTATTAGTTACTACTATCAAATAATCACTGTGTGTTAGAAAACAGTTTGGGCATGTGCTTGCATAGTTCTAATAGAACTAAATGTTAATAAAGTTACTAATGTAACTTTTTGCACATTGAAAATATTCCGGTGAGTGATTAGAAAACATTGGTTTCTTAGCAACCTCTCAAATCAAATGGAAATAAACTGAATGATAAGGACTCTGTGATTGTGTAGAATAACTAAGTAAAAATGTATTTCCAAAAGCATTGGCTTACAGGTAGGATGATGTGTTGATAGGGTACACCTTCTGCCTTAATTGCTATTACTGCTCAACATGCTGGGCGCACTTTCTGCTAAATTGGAAAGTGGATAAAGCCAGGATTTCAGGGGCCAGACTGAAAACTCCAGGAAGCATGTGCCACTATACAACGAAGATCAATTTCTCAAGCTTCATTTGTCAGAAAGTGTACAAGAATTGGACGAATGGGCCAGATTCTCAGGGAGTCAAGTTCGATATTGCTTGACTCATTCCAGAAAGGAAGGCAAGAATTCAAGGCTAATATCCATAACAGAAATGAAGACATAGGCAGGGTACCATCGTAACTTTAAGCTCTCTATTCAACTAGAAACCCCCTGAGGGAAGGAATTATGTTGTAGACATTTTTATTTCCCCAGAAAACTGTTTTGTAATTGCCATGGATTGTATATTTAATATTTGATAAGAGATTATAATTAATTGCCTAATTGATGGAAAGAAAGGAAAGAGACAGTCTAATGTAGAGCCAGAGAGAGGCCCCAGGATACAAATGGGACGAGTTATTGAGCCAGTGTCTTTACCTCAGTTAATCCAACTAAAATTAAAGATGTGTAAAAAAAGGCTTTTAAAAGAAGAAGGGTAGGGAATGGGTCAAAAGAGGGAAATCCTTCAGTTATGGGAACAATAGATATTATTACTGTGAATCTTTATGACCTTCAGAATTACACTCTTGTATTTTTTCCCTTAATCTATATTTCCCATTCTTGGTGGTAGATATTTTATCTTTAATACATGTATTTATTTGTCTTTCCTATTTTACCAATTCTATTGTAATAAAACCCAAAAGGAGAAACATAAGCATAATGTCATTTATCAGGTAAAGCCATAGGAAATATTTTGGTAATATCATGCAGATTTTTATATTAATATGAAACATGCATGTTCACATACACATGTGATAACACACATACATGGACACATACAACACATTGGGAGAATACCTTTATGATTTTCTGACTATTCTTATATACACTTAAATGTATACTAGCTAACATGGCCTATTCTATCAAGTTTTAGTGACCTCATAGTTCCCCATTTTATATGGAAGAAATATGACTAGTTTATATAGGGTTAGCATCTTTTATAGTTCCATTTTTTCCTCCTTCAAACATAACTCCTTTTTTTGCAAATTCCTATATGTCATTTTTATTATTTTTTTTAGGATTAGTTAAAAAGTAATGGTTTAATTAAACAAAATGTGTATTTTCAACTATTTTTAAGAGCTGCCAAATAGGCATATGGAAGGTTTGCCAGTTTTTATTCCTTTTATATATGTATGATAGTGTCCAAATCACTTTATTATAGTTGGTGCTTGGTATTGCAATATATTTTAGTTTTGATTGTTGAGAAAGAGAAAAATTTGACACATTGTCATTTAAAAATTCTCTTAATTTGATAATTTAATGACGTGTAACATTTCTTTAAATGTTTATTAGTCATTTAAATTATTTTTTATAAGTTACTTCTAGTGTATTTTTCCATTTTCTACCAGTTAATATTTTATTGATTTGTTGGAGCTCTTTATAAAATAATAATGCTGACCTTTTATCTGTCATACATATTGCAAATGTTTTTAATATTATTTCTTGCATTTTAAGATTGAGACATCAAAATATGTTGTCTAATTGTCTCAACTTTCTATGTCAGAATTAGACAGTTACTCCCCAGGCAAACATTTTATAATTATTCATATATTATTTTCTAAAGTTTTAATAATTCTTCGTATACTCATTTATATACTCAGTCTAAAATAGAGTTTTCAGTAAATATGATATTTTAGATCTAATTGAAATTGTTTTTCTTAATCTTTGTAAACTGAATGTCAAAGTCATTCATTGGCTGGGTGTGGTATCCCACTCATGTAATCCCAGGAGTTGGGAGGCTGAGAAAACAGGATCACAAGTTTGAAGCCAATTTGGGCGACTTTCTAAGTCTCTAAATAAAAAAAAAAAAAAAGGCTGAGGGTATAGGTCATTGGTAAACCTGAGTTTTAAACCTGAGTTCAAAGTCATAAATAATCTATTATCTGTTATAATTATATCTATTATAATTATCTAAATAATCTATTATCAGTTATAATTTGTTATTTTAAAGTATTTTTGAATTATTAAACCAGAATGTATATTAGGATTTTTATAGAAATTTTGTTTAATCAATAGACAAGTGGATTTTCAATTAAAAATATTATGGTATTATTCTAATAATAATATTAATAATAATATTAAAGCCAGGCACGGTGGCTCACACCTATAATTCCAATAATTGGGAGGCTGAGACAGGAGAACTGCAAGTTCAAAGCCAGCCTTAGTAACTTAGCAAAGCTCTTAGCAACTTAGAAAGAACACATTTCCAAATAAAAAATAAAAGATGATTGGGGGTGTAGCTTGGAGGTAAAATGCTGCTGGGTTCAATCATGAGCACCACACTAATAATAATAATGATAATAATAATAATAGCAACAACAATAATAATGTTATTCTAATAATATTATTATCTTCTATATTTATCTCTTAAAAAGTCTTTCAGAATAAGACCTTTTTCATTATATATCAAATTGCGCAAGCTTTTGAAATTTTATCATTTGTGTCCTCCTCAAAAGAATAATCATATCACTAGCAAGTAGAATTATTTCTCCTCTTTCAATAATCATAATACTTATTTTCTTGTGATTGTAGTTTTTACAGCCTTCAGAAGCAAATGTCAAATCATTTTTATACTTTCAAGAATTGTGTTCCCATTTTAAATATTAATAAGGAAGCTTCACCACAAATTAAACTCAATGCCTGTATGATATATGTGTATGCTTACATAAATGTTGGTATAAAATGAAGTTTTAATCATTATCAAGGCAACCATTAAATTTTTCTTTCTGAATTATTTAAATAATTTCACGAGAATTTCTATAATCTGAAATGTTCATTATATAAATCCATCTTTAGAAGAGATAATTAAATTCTTAATAGAGAAGTAACTCAATTTGCTAGGCACATATGTTGTTCTCCAAATATTACTAAATAGCTTGTGTTTTCTTCCAGTTAAAGTTGTGTTTGCTGTGTTCTGAGATTTTTGTAATATTAGATAGCTAAAATGAAATAAGAAAATTTCTATGATCTGGAACACATAAATAGCATAAGTTAACTAATACTAGAATATTTGATTTTAAGGTTTTTTGTTTTGATTTGATTTATTTAACTTTTGTTTTCTGTGTGATTATACATATGTATGAGGTAAATTTGAAGTCACAATTCGTGTATACGTGTATAATCATCAAATCAGGGTGATCAGCGTATTCTTTACCTTAAATATTTATTATTTCTTTGTGGTGAGAACATTTAAAATATTCTACCTGTGTTGAAATATACAGTGCATCATTTTTATCTATAGTTACCTTAAGCATCTTTAACACATGTGGCCTCAAAATATAAGTTACGGAGAAATTCTTTAAATATATCTATACTTATCTGTATATTCTCACAGAAATAAGTTAGACCTCTATGATTGGATTAGTCTCAAAAGAGTGTTTTGTTATAAAGTAATTTCCCCCAACTTTCTTCGCCTCGTCTGTTTCCATTTCTGCTTCTCCTCAATATTGTGATGAAGCCAGAGGTTCTTGCCAGACAGCAATGAGATACCCTTCATACTGCCCAGGTACCAGAAACATGAGCCAAATAAACCTCTTTACTTTATAGATTACCTATCCCCAGCTATTCTTTATAGCAAGACAGAACAGGCTGAGACGGCCCTTTAGGTTATTTTTGTTTTCATAAAAAATTTTATAATGGATTTTGAGTTTCTACTTAAAAGCCTACTAATATTTTAATTTGGATTGCTTTAATAATATAGATCAAAGGAAGGGAAATTTGAAATCCTAAGAATATTCTGTCTTTTAATTCTAAGAGCCTGATATCATTTATTTATATTGGTCTTTAACTTCTTTCAGCAATATCATGTAGGTTTTTGTTGTGCACAGATCTTTTACATATTTTGATAAATCTGTTTTATATATTTCATGTTTTTACGTTATTGTAAATGTTAGTTTGCATGTTTCTAGGAATTTATGCTCTATTTTCTAGGTTGTTTAATTAGTTGGCATATAATTGTTCATAAGTCTCTTATTTCTGCAGTATTTTTGTAGTGTCTCTTTTTTCTAATTTAATTATTTTTCATCTCTTTGTTTTATTCTAGCTAAAATGTTGTCAATTTTGTTGGTCTTTCCTAAAAATCAACTCATTTCATTGATTTTTTTTACTATTGTTTTTACTATCATTTTTCTTCTACTTTATTTCTGCTCCAGTTTTTATTACTTTCTTCCTGATTATTTATTATTTAATAGCATTATTTACTTCCTTATTATTTTCAATCATTTCATTGATTTTTTAACTATGGTTTTCTTCTACTTTATTTCTATTCCACTTTTTATTATTTTCTTTCTTGTGCTAAGTTTGAGCTGAGTTTCTGCTTTTTCTAGTTTCTTGATTTATAAAGTTAGGTTATTTAGTTGCTATCTTCCTCCATTTTTTAACGTAGACATTTAATAGTATAAATTTCTCTCTTAGTACTACTGTCATTACATTCCATAAATTTTAGTACATTTGGTTTTTGTTTAAGTTTGTTTCAACATATTTTCTAATTTCCCCTTTTATTTTTTTCGCCTATTGATTGCTCAAGAATTTCTTATTCAATTTCTGCATATTTGGAGCTGTTCTCTTATATTCAGATATCAATTTTTACTTCCATCTTTTCATTTCATCTCAATTATAAAAGATAATGGCATGATCATCTTCAAAACTTTAAGACATATTTTTGACATAATATGTGATCTGTCTTGAAGAATGCTCTGTGTGCACTTGAAAAGAATGTGTATTCTACTGTAGTAACATCAACTGAACACTAAACTCTATACCTTTACTTCTCCTACTCCCCACACTTTATGTTATTGATATCACAAATTTTCTTTTTATATTGTCCCAATTGACATATGGTTATAATTATTACCATTTTTATGAATCTGTCTTTTAGCTTCTGGATCATTATTGAAAGTGTTTTACATATTACTCTCCCAGTATACTTTATTTATATATTTACTTTTATCAGCAAGCTTTGTCTATCTACAATGCTTTTTTAGCATGCTTTTGTTTCAACTTGGAAATCTCCACTTAGCATTTATGTAAGGCAGATATAATTTGTGATGAATTAAGCTTTTATTTGTCTAGATATGAAATTCTTTATTTCTATTTCATTTTAAGGGATTGTTTGATGAATATAGTATTCTTGATTGTCAGGGTTTAGTTTTGTTTTGTTTTAGTACTTTCAATATACAATTCCACTTCCTTCTGACCTGAAAAGTTTCCGCTTAGAAATATGGTGATATGATAGTCTTAGAGGGGCTCCTTCTATGTGATAATCATTTCCTCTTATTTCTTTCAAGTGTATTTTTCTGACTTTTGAAAATTTTAATATATCTTTGTGTGTATTTCTTTGCATACATCATAATTTTGGACAGTTTAACTTTTTGAATCTGAATGTTTATTTCCTTCCCCTGATTTAAGAATTTTTCTCCTGTAAGTTCTTCAAATATACTTCCTGTTCCTTCTATAGCTCTTCTCTTCTATAACCCCCATAATATGTATATCAGCCCATTAAATATAGTTCTCCTTCCTTCCTTCCTTCCTTCCTTCCTTCCTTCCTTCCTTCCTTCCTTTTTTCCTTCCTTCTATTTCTTCCTTCCTTCCTTCTATTTCTTCCTTCCTTCCTTCCTTCCTTCTAT
>PVJS01004298.1:0-14261 GCA_004027185.1 Glis glis
GGCCAGCCTCAGCTACTTAGTGAGGCCCTCCACAACTTAGTGAGACCCTGTTTCAAAATAAAGAATAAAAAATAGGGCTGGGGGTGTAGCTCAGAGGTAGAATGCCCCTGGGTTCAATCCCCAGTACTGTAAAAAATAAATAAATAAAATAAAGGGGGCTTGATGTTTAGCTCAGAGGTAGAATGCCTTTGGGTTCAATTCCCAGGAGGGAAAAAAGGGAGGGAGGGAGGGAGGGAGGGAGGGAGGGAGGGAGGAAGGGAGGAAGGAAGGAAGGAAGGAAGGAAGGAAGGAAGGAAGGAATTAGAAGATGATATATGAAAAGGACCTAATCTAGACTTTCTTTATAGGTATCAGTTTTATTATTCTTCTAAACCTTTGCTCAGTTTCCTCTACCTAGAACATCTGTCTCTTAAACCTATGTCTTCAGCAATACCCAAAGCTAAGGTCTAAAGCTACTTAAATTGTGAAGCCATCTCTTATAGTCTAATGGAAATAATCCTCTTCCTCCTATAGTGTAATGGGAAAATTATTGGCTTGAAATCAGATTCCTGGCTCTATCAATTTCTAGTTATATCACCCCAGACAAGTTACCATCCATAGCTTCCTCATTTCTAATATAAATAATGACAATGACTCTACCTGGCTTATTAGCCATTATGAGAACCAAGTTAAATAAGTGATCCTTTAAACTATAAAGTGACCAATACATAAAAGTTAGTTATCTGTACAAAAGTGTAAGATCAAGTGAAGAACCTTGGTCTTCTGTATCTTTGTAACTGATATCAAAAAGAACATAAAGTCCAAAGAAGAAGAAAGTGGCTAGCATTTAGGTCAAGAATTAGAAGATTGGAACAAGAAGGGAAAAAGCAAAAGACATAGTCAAAACAGAGTTGGACAAAACTAAAGCTATGAAAGAAAAACATAATCTTTTTTAGGGGATACTGGGGATTGAACCCCCAAGCTATACTCCTAGCCCTGCTTTTAATTTTTTGTTTTGAAATAGGGTCTTGCTAGGTTTCTGAGAGCCTTGCTAAGTTGCTGATGCTGGTCTTGAACCTGTGATCCCCCTGTTTCAGCCTCCCAGGTCCTGTGATTACAGACATGCGACACCATGCCTGCCTAAAAAAAACATGTTCTTGAGATCCACTTTTGCATAGTGACCAATGTGTGCAAATGTATGTGGCAGCTTAAAGAAGTCATAGGAAGATGACTACACATAATAGACTTTCAATAAGTAATGAGAGTAGGGAGCCAAGAGTGGTGGTGCATGCCTGTAATCCCAGTACTTGGGAGTTTGAGTCAGGTGTATCACAGGTTCAAGGCCAGTCTTAGCAAGTTAGTGAGATCCTCTGCAACTTAGTGAGACCCTGTTTCAAAATAAAAAGATAAAAAAGGGTTTGGTGTGTATTTTGGAGGTTGAATTCCCCTGGGTTCAATCTTCAGTACCAAAAAATAAAAATAAAGGGAGTGGAGGGCAGAAGAAGAGGGGAAGGAACAGGAACTGAAAGGAAGATAGTTTCATTGTTCCTTATAAGGGCTACTTTCTATACCTCTTGCCAGAGTGGAATAACTAGTAACAAAAAATTTCACTAGTAGCTAAAAGTTTATGTTTAAAAATATTTACATTTTTAGGTCTCCTTTCTGACTGTATCTCCTCTCTCTACTCCACACCTCTTCCAACTCCCATATATCAGCATTTGGTCCCCTCCTACCATTACCTGGGTCCCTCAAATTCTGTGGCTAACCCATACCAAGTGATTACTCTTTTCCACCTACTCTCTCAAATAAACAAGCCAAAAATAAGAATTTTAAAAAGCACTGCTATTATTTAAATGTCAATATGGAGCTCCAACAAGCTTAAAGGCTTCTGACAGCAATATTGGACTGCCCTACAGAAGTATGTACATTTTAGCAAGGACTACACTCACCCCTGCCATATTATCCAGCCCCACCAAAATATCCATGGAAATATTTTATGTGACAGCATTATACTTGACACTGTACACTAACTATAATGACATTATCCTATATTCACATAATGCTTTTGCTTTGAAAAATTTTTCTCATCCATTACTTGATCTGAATTCCCAGAGAGGAATGATGTAATTGGGGGGGATCTTATTTTTTACCATAAATTTTTAACATGATGCAGCTTTAGAGTATTTACTTTTCAAAGTTTTATGCTATACGTCCTTTCATTTGGTTCATCCAAACTTGTTGTTTTTAATTTCCACTTACTGATGAAGAAAGTGAAACTCAGATGTGAAAGGATTTTCTACAAATTCATTATCAACATAGCTGCTATTTATGGACTGTTTACTAGGTTCAGTGATTTCACTAAGCACTTTCTATGCCTTATATTTAATTCATTCTTCACAGCAACCGAATGAGGTAGATACTATTATTATTTTAACATTTTAAAAATAAAATAATTAGAGTTCAGAGAGGTTACATAATTTATTCGTGGCCACATAACTAGCAAAAGCTAAACCAAAATTCAAACACAGGATTCTCAGATAGCTGACTCTCGATTGTTCAGCTATGCCAACCTGCCTCCTCTTTGGCCCAATGATGTTACTGTAACACTGTAACCCTGTTCAGTAATTGTTCAGTAATATGAAAATGCTTCCTTTCTGTTACCAAGTTAAAATTGCAGATTTCAGCTCAGCAGCTAGACCTCTGTGGAAAAAATAGACATATATAAATTCTTAAAGCAGGAGTGGGAAGGATGCTGTGTCTATTCCTTTCACCAAAAAATAAGAGATAAGTTAGGCAAAAACTAACCATAATTTGGAGCTAAGAATCAGCTACTATAATTTGGTAGATAGGAAGAGAGTGAGATATCTCTCAGTATAGAACAGTATAGAAGAAAAAGATAATCACTTATTGCTCAGAAAAACATTTAAGAAACAACAAAAAAGCAAACATTGGATTAGATACTCTTTTGGAATTTTATTGGTACAACAGCTATTTCTTGGTTTTATTCCTAAAACACAGACTGAGCCAATAATTTCCTGTTTATTTCAAAAGATCTCCATCACCAACACAACACAGAATAGCTCTATTATGGCAATACTGCTGATATCCTATGATATCAGTAACATATTACAGATCAAAATCCTATGTAGTGTGGGAAGGGGGTGCCTATTTACATTCTCCAAAAAATTCATATAAACCAGAGTGCAAGTTGAGCAGCTAGAATTTGATCACTCATATGCTAAGGAAGTCAGAAGACAGATCCCTTCCCTCCAGTCATCTGGAAAGAAATTTCAAGAACGAAAAGGTGAAACTTGTACTAAGATCTTCCATGGATGAATGCAAATAGGTGAATGTCACTTTCTTTCAAGATGAGACCCCTGAGTCTTTAAAAACTATATTCTTTAAAACCATATCAAAGTTTTACTTTAGGAACCCATCTGATTTTGTTTCAAGAGAAAATATGATCACTGGGAGGCATGCTACAGGGACTCCATAGAATCCAAAACAATGATCCTATTGTTCTTACTACTGGCCTCAATATACACTAAATATAATGCTACAGTAAAAAGTCTCCTGGAAACTAATAATGAGTGAAGCAGATAGAGGTAAAAATAAAATACTTCTAATTTCTAAAACCAGGAGATTCTGTATGCCTATTGGGAAACTAAGATCAACTCATTCTTATGCTCAAAACACTCCAATTTCTCTCAGAATAAAATCCCCCCTAATAGTTTCTTAAGCTGTACATTCTCTGGCCCCATTCCCTCTTTGTATGTACCTATTTTTCTCACTTTGGCTCACATAATTGCATCCAAATAGACCTGTCCCATCATTTCTTGAATATACTAAGTATGTTCCCTCCTTGGGACCTTCACACTGGCTAATCTTTCCACCTAGAATGGTCTTCACCCAGATAACCCCATGGAAAATTCTTTCATACCTTTCAAGTTTTTGCTCCAATGTCAACTCATCATGAAAGCCTACACTTCATTAAAGTTAAAAAATTATAATCTCTTGCAACCAAGACTATTAATCCCCTTAAATCATATCTATATTTTCCATAGCAGTAGTATATACCTCATTTAATTTTGATAAGTACTTGTTTGTCTCCTCCATTAGAATATATGGTCTAAAAGGGGAAATTTTTGCTGTGTTTATTGATATATGTTTAAGACCTAGCATATAATAGATGCCCAACAAATATTGGTAGAATAAATTGATAAATTATGTTATATAAACAAAGAACTGAAGTTCAGTGAATCAGACAGAAAATAACAATCTTTATAAACTGTACCATGAGAAAGGGAACCAGACAATGAGAATGGACAGTTAAAGAACAAGATCTTTAGTTGGGGGTCTTAGAGAAAATGCTCCTAAATAGGGCTGAAAATAACAGGAAATATTTCTTTCTCTAGAACTCTCTGGAAATTGGAAAGGGCTTATTATAACTTAAATATCTGCCTATTGAATAATTACCCCTAATCTCAACCCCAGAAATTCTAATGTCACCAGAGTAGTCCTCTTGTGGGTAGATTATAGATAAAGGATTGAGCAGAAAATCTGACACTTGTCACTTCCCTGTGATTTAAGACCTTTCACATGGATATGTGCATAGGAATGGGGGAGAGAGAGAAAAAAGTGTTTTTCTCCATCTCCTTGAGAAGTGGTAATATGGCAAGTCCAAGCTACCAAATAATAATTTAAATGAATTAAAGGAGAGAACCAACTAGAACAATATAAACCTTACCCTAAAAATCTTTGTATTCCTGATCTAGACAACTACTCCTTTTTCCCTGGTAATAAGGAAATGGTTATGAAGAATTTCTTACTCTAAGAGTTAACTCCCAAACAGACACATAGATCAGTAAAATAGAACAAAAGATACAGAAACAAATCTGCACACTCATTGCCAGTTGATTTTTGACAAAGAAGCCAAAAATATATGCTGAATAAAAGACAGCCTCCAGACAAAGGAGGAGAAACCTTAGTGGAGTGAAGGTGGGGACCTAACTGAGGGAAATGGGTGGAGGAAGGAAGACTTGAAGAGGTAAACATCTCAATGGACATGATGCACATACACAAAATTATCAAAACCAATCACTGTACTGAGTACAGGAAAGAGGGGAGGGAGAGGTAATGGGGTGAGAACTGTGGAAGGGCTCAATGAATATTGTGTGCATGTATGCCTCTATCACCCTTAACTTCAACAAAATCTAAGATTACAATGCACCAATAATTTTTTAAAAAAAGATTTTAAAAGTAAAAAAGAGCCTTTTCAAAAAATGGTGCTGGGAAAATTGAATATCCATATGTAGAAGAATGAAATTAGACCCTTGTTTCTCACCCTACACAAAAATTAAGATGTATCAAAGACCTAGAAATTAGACCAGAAATTTTCCAATTACTAGGGGAACATATAGGACCAACTCTTCCACATCTAGGCACTGGTAGACTTTCTCAATAAGACCCCCCCCAAAGCTCATGAAGTAAAACTGAGAATCAATAAGTGGGATGACATCAAATTCAAAAGCTTCTGTGAGCAGAGTCTAAAGAGAAATACTGCAGAATGAGATAAAATCTTTGTCAGCTACTCCTCTGATAGAGGACTAATATCTAGATTATACAAATAACTCAGAAAACAACACTAAAAAATAACCCAATCAAAAAATGGGCAATTGAATAGATATTTTTTGAAAAAAGAAATACAATCAGCCAATAAATACATGAAAAAAAGTTCAACATCACTAGCAGTTAGGAAAAGGCAAATCAAATCTATACTGAGATTCTACCTAACTCCAATTAGAATGGCAATCATCAAGAATACAAACAATTATAAATGCTGGAGAGGGTGTAGGGAAATAGGAACTCTTATACATTGTTAATAGAATTGTAAATTAGTATAACCACTATGGAGTTCAGTATGGAGGTTCCTCAGAAAACTAGGAATGGAACCATCATATGACCTGGTTATACCACCCCTCAGTATCTTTCCAAAAGAATTAAAGTTAGAATACTGCATTGATATATGTATGTCCATGTTTATAGCAGCACAATTCACAGTAGCCAAATGATGGAACCAACTCAGGTGTCCATCAACAGATGAATGGATAAAGAAAATGCAGCAAATACACACAATGGAAATTTACTCAGCCATAGAAAAGAACAAAATTATGCCATTTTCAGGAAAAATGGATGGAACTAGAAAATAGTATGCTAAGTGAAAACATCCAGTCTTAGAAGGCCAAGGGTTGTGTGTTTCTTTACCTACATGGAAACTAG
Organism: Glis glis; assembly: GCA_004027185.1. Classification (NCBI taxonomy): domain Eukaryota; kingdom Metazoa; phylum Chordata; class Mammalia; order Rodentia; family Gliridae; genus Glis; species Glis glis. Next base: position 6,259 of record PVJS01004298.1, read on the forward strand.
AGAGAAAATAGGAAGCATAGGGGACTTTAAATGAGAGAGACCTGAAGAGTAGTGGAAGGGATTTGAGGGAGAGAATTAAGGAGGGGAAAGAGGAAGGATTGAGGAAGGAAATATGTTCACAATATGTGAATGTATTACCACCAACTTCACTAACATGTGTGGGGAGGGAGAAGATGACAGCTGGGTGGGATGTGAAGGGAAACACACTAAGAACTGTGTGCATGTACATTTTCATCACATTGAACCTCACTAATGATGTATAATTTCAGTGCACTAATAAAATAACTTTTTAAAATGCTAACACCTATTACAGAAATAGAAGTAAACCAAACCAGCCATAATCACATTAGAAGTAGGCTCCTGGAGAAATACTGACTAATGACCAGCTGTGAAGTGTCATACCAGGATTATTTCATACATGGAGAGACAAATTGTCTTGGAAGCATTTCAGAGTAAGTTTTTCTTTTTTTAAACAAACTTTCAGAGAGATAGCTCTATCAGGAAGAGCTAGAGGAGATACAATACATGTAAAACATTTAGAACAGTATCTAGGATTTAAGTAGCACCATCTAGAGCTTTGCTATTACTATCTATATTTTTATTTCAATTCTTTAATAAATAATTACTTATATATATTTAAATATTATAAAAATTAAAATATATCAAAATGTTACCTATGTTTACTTCAGGATGATAGAATTACATGACTGTCCTTTCCTACTTTCCCCACCTATCTTCACATATCCTATACCAGTCAAACCAAACTAGTTATTTCCTATATACATCCATGATTTGTCATTGCTCTGACTTAATATAGGCTGTCCTCTCTGTGTCAAATGCCCTTCTTGCCCATTTCTACATACTCTAGCCATCCTTCAAGGTATGTGTCAAGATAATAATAATGACAGATAACAATTAAAGAATGTCTAGCATGTGTCAAGCACTGTGTTAAAAACATTCTATGAAGAACCTCCCTTAATGAGTTCAACGCCCTTTGAGGTAGCTATGACTAGTATTTCTGGTGTATTGATGAGGAATCTGAAGTTTAGAATGGTTGAATAAATTATTTTATGTTCATTTATTGGTGCATTGTAATTATACATTTTGATCTATGTCAGGGTATCAACATCATACATGCACACATTACACATTTAGCCCTCCCTCCAATCCCATCCTATTCCCTCCCCCTTCCCTCCCTTTCATGCTCCAGATAGTGATTGAGTCTTATAAGTTTGTGTATGTACATCATGTGCTACAACGTGTTTCCCTCCACCCCCCTCCCAACTCCCTCAGTTAGGTCACCTTCTTTGTCCATCTAAAGATTTCTTCTTCTTCCCTTGTAAGTCCCTTCTAAGTCCCATTCTATCTAGCTCCCACAGATTAGGGGGGACATCCGATTTTTTACTCTTAGTGACTTACTAATATCACTTAGCATAATGTTCTCTAGTTCTCTCCATTTCTCTGCAAATGATGTGATTTTGTTCTTCTTTGTGGCTGCATAAAATTCCATTGTGTACATATCCCATAGTTTTGTGATCCATTCATCTGTTGATGGACACCTTGGCTGGTTCCAAAGTTTGGCAATTGTGAATTGTGCAGCTATAAACATAGATACACATGCATTAGTCTGGTATTTGGGTTTTAGTTCTTTGGGGTAGATGCCTAGAAGTGGTATTGCTGGGTCATCCGGTAGGTTTATTCCCATTCTTCTGAGGATCCTCCACACTGTTTTCCAAAGCAGTTGAACTAATTTGCAATTCTACCAACAGTGTAGTAGAGTTCCTACTTCCCCACATCCTCACCAGCATTTGTTGTTGTTTGTGTTTTTAATGATTGCCATTCTAATTGGGGTTAGGTGAAATCTCAGGGTAGTTTTGATTTGCATCTCTCTGATTGCTAATGATGTTGAACATTTTTTCATGCATTTATGGGCCATTTGTATTTCTTCTTCTGTGAAGTGTCTATTTAGTTCACTTGCCCATTTTTTGATTGGGTTATTTGTTTTCTTAGTGGTGATTTTTTTAAGTTCTCTGTATATTCTAGATATGAGTCCTCTATCAGAGGAGTAGCTGGCAAAAATCTTCTCCCATTCTGTCGGCTCTCTGTTGAGGTTCTTGATTGTTTCCTTTGCTGCACAAAAACTCTTTAGTTTAATGCAATCCCACGTATTAATGGTTGAATAAATTATTAAAGGTCATTAGCTTCAGTCACCATCTCCCTAGACTCATCTTTAAAAGCCCATACTCTCAACTATACAGCAAGCTCCTTGAGGTCAGGATCAATGAAAAATATTTGTTTAATTTAGTGTCTCCTACTAAGTATATCTAGCACAAAGCCTACCAAAATGTAGTAGCTTAAACAAATATTTATTTATTTCTTTTTTAATATATTCATTTATTGGTGCATTGTAATTATACATTTTGATAAGTGTCAGGGTAGCAGAATCATACATGCACACATTGCTCATTTAGCCCTCCCTCAAATCCCACCCTATTCCCTCCCCCTTCCCTCCTTTTCGTGCTCAGCATAGTGATTGAGTCTTATAAGTTTGTGTATAGACATCATGTGCTTTAGTGTGTTTCCCTCCACTCCCCTCCCAACTCCCTCAATTAGGTCACCTTCTTTGTTCATCTAAAGTTTTCTCCTTCTTTGTCTGGAGTCCCTTCTAAGTCCCATTCTACCTAGCTTCCACATATTAGGGAGAACATCTGACTTTTCACTCTTTGTGACTGACTAATCTCACTTAGCATAATGTTCTCCAGATCCCTCCATTTCCCTGCAAATGATGTAATTTTGTTCTTCTTTATGGCTGCGTAAAATGCCATTGTGTACATATCCCATAGTCTTGTAATCCATTCATTGTTGATGGACACCTTGGCTCGTTCCAAGGTTTGGCAAGATGCAAATCAAAACTACCCTGAGATTTCACCTAACCCCAATTAGAATGGCAATCATTAAAAATACAAATAACAACAAATGCTGGCAAGGATGTGGAGAATTGGGAACTCTAATACACTGTTGGTAGGATTGCAAATTAGTACAACCACTTTGGAAAACAGTGTGGAGGATCCTCAGAAGAATGGGAATGAATCTACCGTATGACCCAGCAATACCACTTCTACGCATCTACCCAAAAGATCTGAAACCAAACTACCAGACTAATGCATATGTATCTATGTTTATAGCTGCACAATTGCCAAACTTAAACAAATATTTAAATGAAAGAATTGATGGATGAATGAGTCATTTTATCAGTGGTCACTTGGACTGTCCATATATTCTAAAAACATAGCTAGCTCTCCTGGAAGAGTCAGATGTCCCTAGCTAAAAAGCTGGAATTCACTTCAGTAGATTTTTTCATAGGAAAAAATTGCTATAAGCCAAAATATCATAACTAATCTGCTCAACAAGCAAATGACAAAATGAGATAATATTCTATGTGCTAGAGAAAAGGCAATAAACAAAACTCACAAAAATTCTTGCCATTGTGAAATTTACATTCTACTAAGAGTGAAAACAGACATTTAATGCCTGTGAGAAAGCCATTACAGAGGAAGAAAGAGATCTGGAGGAGTTAAGTAATTTCCCCAAATTCACACAGTCAAGTGAGGGAGCCTGAATTCAGACCCAAATGGTCTGACTCTAGAATCTTTGCTTTACCCACTAGGTCAAAATGTTATGTTAGATGGTGTTAAGTGAACAAAACCAAAGCAGGAAACAGTAATGGCAGTGATAAGCAAGTGAGAGAGGTATTTTAAACAGAACGGGGTAGGAATCACTGAGAAGGTAATGAAGGTATCACCAGCAATCTCACTTATATGTACAGGGAGTGGGGAGTGGGCTGGGATCCGGAGGGAATCATAGGAAGTGCTGCATGTATGTGTCACATTGAACCTCACTATGATGCATAATCACAATGCACCAATAAAAGCATATTAATTTTTTTAAAGAGGTTGCTCCCTTACCCCATGAAGATACCTAAAGGAATCACATTTCAGGAAAGGAGAAATCAAATGCACAGGTCCAAGGCTCCTTCTGTTTGGGGAGTGGAGAGGACACTAGGGAAGTTGGACAGGAGTGAGGGGTAAAGTAGTAGGATTAGGTCAGAGAAGTAACTGAGGTCACAATTTATAAAGCTCTACTTAGGTTTACACTGTGAGGGAAAATGCTGGAGGATGTTGACAAAAGAATGACATGATATTACTCATGTTCCAATAGAAATGCTAAAGACTTTACCACTGTGAAGATTTCTAGATTCCATGCATACTCTTTGAAAACAGAGCAACAGAAAACCAATCACTTAAAATTATCTTAAATATTATGCAATGTCATAGTACATGCTACAAAATTCCAATCTCATTTCTCCGCCACTTCTGATTTATTTTATAGAAAAACTAATGGTATAGAAACTCTACATCAGGGTCAAAAATGTCAAAGAGTTATTGAGTTGGGTTGGGAGGTAAGACATGCTACATTTTTCATGAGTATCTTTACTTTTTTATTAATATTTATATACTGAGATTCATAATGATATATTTATAAATGTACATGATATTATTTGGTCTGTTTCCTCCCAATACTTCCACTTTGCCTTCCTTCCTCCCTCCTCGTATATGATAATAAAATTCATAATGATACATTCACATATGCATAAAACATTACTTGGTCTGTTACCTTCCCTATACCTCTCTTTTCCCTTCTCATCTCCCTTGCCTGATTCCCTTCTACTGCTCTACTGGCCTCACTCCTAAATTTTTATAAGGACTCATTTTTCTTTCCTTTTTTCTCTCTAGCTTCCATATGAGAGAAAACATGCAGTCTTTGAGAAATCAGATTCTCAGGCACTGAAGACAGTATATATGAACTTGAACACTCAGTCAATAATAAAGAAAACATAGTAAGAGACCATAATCAGAACATTCAAGAAATATGGGACATTAAGAGACTGAACCAAAGGAAAATTTGCATTGAGGAAGTCTTGAGATACAAACTAAAGGCACAGATAGATAACCTTTTCAGTAAAATAATATCAGAGAATTTTCCAAACGTGGTAAACGAGATGGACATCCACATACATGAGAGATTCAAATAGATAAGACCTCCAAATAGACAAGAACAAGAAGAATCTGAAAAGCAAACTTTTGGTGAAACCTAGGCTTCACTTTATTTGTTCTTATTTTTTAGAACTTTATTAGGGTTTATCTATCCACTATGCTCTTTTCCTTATAGAAAATTTTCCTTTTGCATGCCAGACATTAATATTCAAGTTACAGGACATTTATACTACTCTCAAAACAGCAAATACTGCTCCATCTGTTGCAAAAGGATAGAGTGAGATTTTAATGGTGGACTTTCTTTGCTACCCTTTTTACCTTGACCACCCTACATAAAGCTGTATGGGAGACCTCCAAAATCTCCAGGGGTATAAGAATAGAAAGCACAGGTATCATATGCTGGTCTTTAAATTCAAAAGCTATAGTTTAGGTAGAAGACTGAAAAGATTTACAAGAATATGTAGTCATATGGAATATGCTTCTCCCCAGTCAGAGATATGCATTCCAATTTCTTGTGGTAAAAAAACTCAGGTTAAGGAGGAGAAAGAGAAGAGCAGGAAATAAAGAAAAATAAACTTTGATAAGAATCCCATCAATTTGCAGCTTCCTCCAATCCTAAACCTTTTTAGAAGTTCCCTGACCTAAGTAAGACATGGGGAATAAAGAAGAAACAATGGTGAAGGAGTATATAGGCAGAAGGTCCTAGGTAACCTCATAGTGTCCCACTGTACCACAAGAAGAATAAGAAGCAGACAAATGTGCATTTTGCTGCTTATTTTTAACCATGTAGCCACAAAACACACAGATGGAGATTTTTTGAAGTGAAGGAGCTTTGTGCTAGGAATGAAGAGAAGACACAGATGCTGGAGTATACTTTACACCTAGAAACCAGGTGAGATGCGTGATCACAGCATCAAATACCAACATAAAGGAATTAAGACTCCCAACATTTAGAAAGATGTCCCAACAGGAAGTATCTCTTAGCGGATGCTGACTGATGACCCAGATGCTTCCCTACATGTTTCCCCTCAACCCCCTCTGAGGTCATTCAACCTACCAATACTCAGAGTCTTACAATGTCCTCAGCAGAGAGACGTACAATTACACAACATCTCTGCTCCTGCCGAGATATCATGCCAGAATACATACACAAGGGAACTGTTCCCTCTGAGAAGAAAGAATGGTAGGGGAAAAATAGGGAGGTGATTAAGAGTAAAGAAAAAACGTTTTGAGAAAACTCAGAATTGAACAAGGTCATGTCTTGTGCCCTAGGAAGATTCAAGGTTTGAAATTAATATCAAGATGATTTGTAGTAAAATAAAGTTGAAAATAATTATGTGTGCCTTTATAGTGAAGATTACTCTGTGCCAGGCGCTGTGCTGGGCACTGAATAAACATGGGTGTCCTTCCTTGTGGAGCCCTCTGCTGGGGGAGGCAGACACCTTCTTGGCATTAAAATAGCACTGACATCCTGCAGCCAAAAGTCATCCAATGCTTTCCTGTCTTTAAAATACTTGATCTAATGCTTGTTTGCCCTGAAATTTTCATCCTTATGCTACCATGCTTTGTCTTTACATAGTCAAAATACTTCAAGAGATTGATTCGTATTTACTAAAATAGAACATGCAGAACACTAAGTTCAGTCCTGAATCCATAATATAAAGGTTTATTATTTTAGTCACTAATTTTTATACTTTTATTGGTACATTATAACTATACATATAATTATTATACATCATACTGAAGGATAGGAACATGCTTGCACACAGCACTTGGTGCACTCCCCTGTACTCCCCCTCCCAGTACAGGTCAGTGAGATTGGCACTGGTAATCTTTTGCCTCATACTAGTACAACTGAAGTTGTCAAAGGATACTTCCTTTGCATTTTTCCTGCATCATCGAAGATTTTCAAAGGTTAATGAGTGTCTTAAGAAAATCTTTTTAAAAAAATAAATGTACTAGTTAGTCCTTATATAACTCACTAGAAAGCAATATTCCAATGGTGATTTCATTGGCTTAAATATTATCAAAATTTCTGTTTTCAGAACAAATTTACTAGTCACATATGCACATATTCTTATGGCTTTAGAGAATATTATCTGTGACTTGCTTTGTCAGATGTGATCAACTGAGGCATATGAGTTTCTTCTCTAGTCTAGCCTACATCCTGGAGAAGCCTAGCTAAGAGAACAGAAGGAAAGAAGCAAAATGGGGTCTGTGACGAACCCTATGGCCAGAATGAAGTTGAAACCAGAAGACTCTTAGAGGGATTTCTTTCTATTTCAACATATATTTTTTGAGCCTACTATGTGCCAAATACCGTTGTGGGTCATGATTACTTCCCTTAGAGAGTTGACATGTCCTTTATAGCTGTTTTAAATTGTCCCAGCCTGTCCAAGAGAAGGGATACAAAGTGAAAATGAAAAACTATAACAATAAGCATTAGTAATATATCACAGAATCTACTGAGACTGCTGTCCATTATTCTAAGCTTTCTGGTTTTAAACTTCATTTTATCTGTATTTCTTAATTATTATTCTCTACTGAGACCTTTTTTTTTTTTTTTGCGGTACTGGGGATTGAACCCAGGGGCGTTTTATCTCCAAGCTACGCCTCCAGCCCTATTTTTTATACTTTATTTTGAAACCGGGTCTCACGAAGTTGCAGTCCTCACTAAGTAGCTGAGGCTGGCCGTGACCCCGGATCCTCCAGTCTCCGCCTCCCAAGTACTGGGATTACAAGCGTGCGCCACCACGCCGGGCTTACTTGGGCCATTTAAGCAACAACTAAATTTGGATTTACTTTCTAAACTTTAAACTTGGAAAGCCAAATTCAACAAGATGGGATCCTCGATACTCCTTTCCTCAGTACACTGAGACCCCAAATAGGATCTCTTTTCCCTTGTCCCAATCTCCTGCTTCAACCTGACCCATCCCTTTGCCTCATACA